>VZTD01005736.1:1552743-1628950 GCA_013397725.1 Rhagologus leucostigma
TTCGGTAAAATTGCTCCGGAGAGGGGCGGTGAGATAAAGTCTGTGTTCGTGGGCGTTGTGTGACTTCCTAGAAACCTCTTTGTTTCCTGCTGACGAGAGATGCTTTTAGCACATTTAAAAAAAAACTTGCCCAGATGACATTTTATCCAGCTCTGCTATTATTAGTGATAAGATATAAATCTGTTTCCGTCCCCTTCAGCTATCTACTTGTGCTTAAAAGTCGTCATTGAATACATGAGGTAAAAAAAACCCAACCAAACCTATGGAGAAAAGGAGCACGAAGAAAAGAAAGCTGAGAGATTTGCATGATATTTCAGCCTGTGATGTGCGTGAGATCGCTGCTGTCCTGTGGGTAGGACAATCAAGGACAGAGGTTTCTTTTAGGACAAACTGTGGCTTCGATGAGATCACGGAGGAAAGGAGAGGAGAGCAGGGATCTCACTGCCCAGGCTGCTCACAACGCTTTCAGGGAGGTGACAGATGCAGTCTGTGCAGGAGGCACGGCCAGTGACACCCCAATAAACTGGGGACCAGGAAGGATGGACAGGAAGGATGGACATTACATAACTGCTTTAAAAGCAGTGAGCAAAGATAGAAGAAACGTGACATGAGGCAGGGCTACACCATGCAGGAAAAACATGTGACTCTTCAGAAAGGGTCATTTTGAACATTTTGAGAGGTTAACTCAGAAGAGCCATTGTATTCAAATTTGGTTTACAGAATTGTCGTAGAAAATAACCGTATTTTTACTGAAAAATATAAACATACGTCCAAAAGAAACTCCTGTTATTCTAATCCAGCAAGCTCATTTAAAGGCCAGATCAAAGCTGTATATACTGCTGGAGAATGTACTGTGTCATCTGTACACTGTTTTTCCAGGTGCTTCCCTTTGTCAGGGGTAGTCTTTTCTTTCAGTCTTGAAATGGAAGTTTTATGTTTTCTGAAAGGCAGCCACAATTGAGACAAAAGTTACTTAAATGATTAAGCTTGTTTTTTACACCATTTTTTATGTTTATCTAAATACCCAATAAAAGTTCTCAGATTATGTTATGTTTTAATAGAATAAAAGAAAACTCATGCTCACATTGTTGGTCATTTTTTTTCCCCCAACCTCCAAAACTGCTTAAAAATGCAAACAAGAGGAGAAGAAAATGTGAAATTTTATTGCCAGGAAGATAAAAGCTCCCTTCCCCATCCCCCTTCGTAAAGCGTGTGCGGTGGGAGGATTGAAAAGCTCTTAATGATGTAGTGCGGTGGTTTGAAACTAGAGATTCAGAGTATGAATTTTTTATAGGTCTTGTGACTGAAAGTTGAAATGCCTGGGTGTTTAACAGAGCACTTCTATAGAAATACCAGGGAGGTCATTAGTCCAACATTTGAACTGCTCTGTTACGGGCCTTTACCGTGGCTAATACAGGCATACGTGGTAATAATGGAAAGGTTTGGGATTTGCAACTAAATGGCTTTTCAGATAAGGACTAATCTATTCAAAAAGGCAATAGCAGCCTTGCTTTTGGGTCAGGAGGAACAGCAGGAGGATAAAAAAAAAAAGAAAGTCATGTTGCAGATGTCTCAATTGAGTATTTTCTTCTGTTAGACAAGCAGAATAGGGAATTTGGCACATTCTGTGCACCTGATGGCAGCTTAAGAGCCTCTGAAATGTTCAGCTCAGTAATCGCTTTTCTCCTTCCCCGGGAACATTTTCCACAGGAGCTATGTTATCTTATAAAACATGTTATGAAGCAAGAATGGGGCGTGTTTTAGCGTTTTCAATGAGAATGGGAGAATGGAGGGAAATAGCAAATGTGTTAACGTGAACACAAAATGATTGTGCAAAAGTGTTATGTAACATAGGATTGAAATAAAACAAAAAAAAATTAAATTTGTCAGGTAGAGGAGAAAAAGAAGATTCATCTTAATACCATCAAAAAAGGGCCTTTAAGAGCGTATTTTACTTTGGCTTCCATTTGGAAGCTCTTATTTGCATTTTCTGGAAGTCTAGATAAATAGAAAGGTTTGTGTAGTCTCACCAATTTCACCTTGGTTACACAGAGCTTTGTAAAACTGTGTAGAATGTGCTCAACTGTTTACTCTTCGAATAGCTGGAAATTATTAAATGGGACACAAGACATGCAAAATAAAAAAGCCTATATTTATACTGGTCTTTTAAAAAAGTACTAGGAAATAGTTTTTTAAAAGGGATATTTTACCTGTATTTAAACAAGGAAAATACTCTTAATTTGTAAATCAATTTAGGACATGGCAGCAAATCTCTAAGTGTAGAACTTCAAAATTAATTTCAACATTTTGTGGGAGATTTCAACAATGACAGTGCACAAAGATTGCAAAATATGTAGAGTTCCATAACTCTAGTAGCATAAATTCACAGAAGGGATGTGTTTGAGGCAATTCTCCTGTTCTAAGCAAAGAGTGGTGGTGCCTTGGGAACACTTGTCTCAATTCATCTCACTCATGCCTGATCCAAGGATCACTGGGCTTTAGGAGCATTTTCAGTAACCCCAGGCACTAGGACGAGTTGAAGCTGCACACTAAAGTTCGTGTTGTAGCACCAAGGAAAGAAACATCCATATCACAATCTTGGAAAGGCAATTACAGATGGAGGGGATTTTATTTTTTTCAAAACAGCAAACTAGTCTAAATAGATTATTTTTCCAAGCAGGATGTGCTGGGTTGTTTTGTAATGAGTGGTTTTAGTAATTTTCTTCATCACTGGACTGGAATTGTTGCCTTCTTTTGTAATATCTGTTGGCAAAATGATTTCATTCTTTCCTGGGCCTCCTATTGTTTTTGTATTACATCTCTTAGAGACCAAAATTAGATTATCATCCTCATGGTGCTGCATGAAACAGGATTTAGAAAGTGACTAGGTAAATTCATGAGGAAAAAACAATCCACTGAAGGCTATTAAACACAAAGATTGCTGGAAGTTACACTGGTGACAGACAGCTGGCAGGTGTCTTTTCCTTTTGACTGTCCTCAGGCATCTACAAATTGAGACAGGATATGCTGCACAGAGAGCAGCTGGTCTGCTCCAATTTTGAAGATATGTTCAAGGAAAAAAAAAGGAAACACAGTGATCAGTACTGCTTCCAGCTCTAGTTCTGAACTCTGCCAAGCACCGTGTTATCTTAATATCAGGCAATTCTGCATTTTATTGGTGTAAACCTTGTTAAGAACACTGGGACTTCAGATCAGGTGAGATTTTTTTTGCCATCTAAATTCCTACCTTTTTTTGTTTTAATTCTGCCTTCGAAGGGGCAGGTTGCACTGTGAGTCTGCTCCCAGAGCTGGCAGAAAGAGCTCACCCTGTTTCGAGCTGGTTCCTGGGGAGATTTGTTCAACAGACCTTGAGGAATTTGTCTCTCACCCACTCTGAGCCCATTCCTTGCCCAGAGGAGACTCCATTGCTTGTGGCTCCATATTCATTTCCAAATCTCTCAAGTACATTTCACTTGTTACAAGCTAAGTTCCCCCACTCAGAATTTTGGGGGAAAAAAGTACAGTTTGGGTGACTCAATCATATTTAGGCTGTGTTAGTGTTACAGAGAACCACCAGCATTTCATCAGCCGGAATAAATCATTGGCTCCATTGCGTTAATGCATCCATTTATCCTGCTAAAAAATATGACACATGCATCCCCCAACTTCTAGTTATTTTTAAGGATGGCAACCGAGAATTTTAGGAGGTTTTATTCCTATCCTAGAAATGTCTCACTGGAAGACTTATTTTTTCAAGATGGGAGTGCATACTGCATATTGCTTTTTGGTGGATCCTTCCTGAGACACCCAACCCTCAGCTTTCAGAGATAATGAGAAACTACAGAATTTACTTTGGAACTGTGAATATTGTGTGCAGCGGGAGGTACAAACCAAAACAACTCCATCGGCTGAGTAAAGATGCGGATGCCCCGAACTGACATTTACGTCTGAAAAAGAAGAGGTTTTTAACTCTGTTTCTAAATGTACAGACCTGGTATAATCTGTCCCACAACAGGGATACTCTCATTTGTGAACAGCTTTGCAATCTTACCTGCAACAAGTAAAACAATTGAGTCGTTTGGTAATAGTGGCTTAGAGCTCAACCACTTTGGATCAGAACACGTTAAAACAAAAAAAGACAGTGAGGTTTTGCATCCAAGGTTTAGTTTGGCCCAAATACAAACCCAGTATTTGCACTGAAGCTCATCTTTAATTATCTTTTAAAGTATGTTCTGCTTGTTTAATCAAGAGCTTAACATTTTGGATGTAAAGATGCTTTGGATACTTACTTCAAGAGGCTCATCTTGTTCAAGCTTAAAGTATCCTGGTTCTTAATTAGGGATTCTGTTACTATCCCACACAGACCCTGGCTTTTATTTTATCATGAAACAAGATCCTCCGCTTAGGCACTGTAGCTCTCAGATAACTTTTCCAAGATTAAAAAAAAATTAAAAATACCTATTTTAATTGTAAATATAACAAATTCAGGCTTTTAATATTACCAGTATCCAAGGCAAACTGAGGATTTCCTTTATTCCCTGCCTGCTGTTACATCTTAAGTCCAGAAACTATTACTTAATTCGCGGATGAGACTTATCACACGTATTTCACTTCTATCTGCATTTACTTTGCTGACTTGTGGTGTTCATGTAAATGCCAGCTTGCTTAAGCTTCAGGAAGTGATATGTTTGGGACAGTTATTATCACATTTGTCATTTAGCTTTCATTCCAGTACCTTTTCCTTACATGCTCTGGAGCACATTCACCATCCCTAGTCAGAATTGCCGGCAGCCTCCCCAAGGCCCTCTTGCACGCTCCCAAATTTTCTTTTTCAGAGTGGAGATTGTTTTAGCTACTTCCTCTAATCCATTTCAAGTATAATTACACTGTGGTCAATACATTTTTGATGTTCCATAAACTCACGTTTGTTTTTTTTTTAATGCTTGGCTCACTTCCTGGATTAGTCCAAAGCAGCTTCTGGCTGATGGAGAGGCTTCAGGAAACTGCTTTAAAAAGCAATTTCGGTTTGCGCGGGGATTCACTGGCTAAAGGGTTAACACACACTTCAGGGGTGAGTGTGGGGTTTGAGATGAGGGTCTTTCTGAGGCTTCGTGCCTCACTCGCCCTTCATTAAAAGTCCGATTCCCTGCGTCAATCCGCAGGTAGTTGGTCCGGTCCGGCAGCCGCCGGTCGCGGAGCATCTGCTGTGTGTCGTCAGCCTCCAGATAAGCTCGGCTAAATCAGGCCGCGGCCAGAGCTCCCTCCGTCCCTCCCTCCCTCCCTGCTGCTGGAGGTGACCATCCCTGCGGAAAGGTCACGGCTGCACACGCGGCCGGGCTGCAGCCGCCCAGGAGCCGAGCAGAGACTCTGTGCCAGCCTCAGTGTCCGGCTCTGTGCCAGCCTCAGTGTCCGGCTCTGTGCCAGCCTCAGTGTCCCGCAGCAGGCAGGGCGAAGGGGCTGCGCAGGGGGGGCAGCGGGAAGGAACCGCCTGGCACTGCCACGATCCGAGCCCGAAGTTCACGTCCTGGTCTCGGGAGAGCGATTACTGGTGCAAATACTCGGTAATCCGACTTCAGCAGCTCCAGCCCTGGGATCGGTGACATGCCGTGGCAGGTCCTGGATTCCTGCAGCTGCTCGCACGCCCCGTGGATCCTGACGCTGGCTCAGCTGGAAAGAGAAGCGAAATAAGGGAACAGGAGATTTGAGGGAACCTGCTCCGATCCGCCAAGCGGGAGGGAGTATCTCAGAGATTTTAGCTCAGGTCGGAGGAAAGAAAGATTCTGGGATTTCTCCGTTATTCGCCTTAGCGTCTCTGATTGCTGCTGAGTTTCGTATGAGGTCTCGAGCCATTAAAAGGAAAAAAAAAGGAAATCACTGATCAGCTCATGTACTTTATGAGGTGTGTTTGGTGTACGTGCAGTGGGCAGACTTGACTCTATCCTGTCACCCTGGCACTCCCGGGGCTTCTGAGGCTGTACATGAAGCTGTCCATCTCAGCATCTGTAAGCGTGTTTGTGGAGCTGAACCACAATGCCTGGAGAGATCCTTTCGCCTCCCCCTCCTGTTTGGTCAGCTCTTCCTTCCCTCAACCCAGCAGTTTAAACTGAAATGAATATAACTTGTTCCAAGCACTGAAAGGTAGACTAGGCATTTTGATGTAAATAAATCTGGGGGGAAAAAATACATTTTGTATTGGCGGGAAGCCCAGGAAAGGTAAATGGCAACATTTATTTACGCATTCTCATTTCTGTTTCTTCCTACCAACAGGTTTTCACAAGTCTTCCCCTGCCTGTATTGATGCTTCTGTATTCAGAGAATGAAAAGATATATGTGGGCTCCCAAGGCTAATCTATACACACAAAGTTTTATTCCCTTCACAACATATTTCTGCACAAACTCAAGTAGACTTTCTCAGAAGATATCCCAAAGACTATGTTTAATGACAGATAATAATCTTTGCAACCATATCTGAACTATAATTCTAATATAGGTACATATGTTTGTATTTTAACACATATACATATCAATTTGGGCTACATATTTGTAATAACATGAATTGCTTCGTTCAACTGTGTAAGACAAATAGCTATATTATTGAAATCTCTGTAAATATCATTAGTAACACATTTCAGCTGAGAAAGCATAACATTACAATTCCTGCCATTCTCCCCTTAGAGGATATTTAATAGTCTGGTTTCATACTAAGCTGTCTGCGCTGCTTCTGTTCAGAGCAAGGCAAACACCAGCCAAATTTAAATTTACCCAGAAACGCAACCTCATGTTTCACACTCAAGAAATTATACATTTGAAAGGACAGAAGCAATTCGTAATGTCACAACCACTTGGCAAGTTGGAAAACTGTATTATCTCTGTAGTAACAGTGAGATCTGGCCTTATGCTTTGACATGGAGTCTAGGCTGTAAGTTTTTAACACTTTTTTTAACACTTTTTTTGTGCATAAGATACTGCACAGGAATGGGCTGAGTGAACCACCTACACAAAGGAAGTAACAAAAATAAGTAAGAAAAATAGTAAGAAAAATCAGTAGATTGGGGAGGCTGTTCTGAAATTTGGATTATCAGCAAAAATAGATGGAAATCTCTGGCAGAAATGCAACTTAAAACAAGGATCTTCATGTTCACTTCTAAACTTCTGACAAGGCAGAAAGTCAAAATCTCTCTTACGTGAGGAACAACTTCTCGTTCTTTGAACAAAATGTACTCCTGTAGCTTCATTAGGCCAGAAGGCAAAGCTCATGGATATTTGTACAGTTTTGGATCTGTTCAATTTCAACTCTCTTTTCCTGGGCACTCAGTGACGCTGAGGATGCTGCATTGAGTGAGACGGTGAAATTCTAATCTGCAGGCTAAAAGAAGTGAGGAACCTGTTTGTTGTCCTCAGCATCGCAGCAGATTAGCATTTCCTCCCACTACCAGCCTACAACTTTTCGGTTAGTCCACTGATTTGAAAAGCATGTCTCTAAAACCACAGCTGCCTGAAGTGCAGCCTATACACTTCTATTTGAATTTACTTATTGAGCTCTACATCTAACAAATGGAGAAAACTGAAGCAAATATTTTCAATATGAAATTTAAAACTTCGCTGAAATAAGCCTTAAAGAAGCTTGGCTTCCTGAATAATTTCTGCTAAAATTTGTCATCCGTGCAAGGTTATTTAATCCGAATCAATATTAAAAAAAAAAAAAGCCAGGAGGATGAAAACTGTCATCTAAAAAGTGAAACTGAAGTTCTGTGAGGGCTGTATTTCCAAATAATGTTATTTTTATTGGAATGAGTAAAGCTTAGAACATGGTAATAACTTGGAGGTTTTTTTGCCAAGATTTTGACTTAACTGCTTTTGATCAGCAAGATTTTGTCAAAAGCTTTTGAAAAAATCAGCCCATGTACATGAGTACCAGTAATATATTTTCTGCCATTGGTACTGTGACCCAATCATCTCCGTTTAAAGACAAATAAAATCTTTAATGCAGTCAATGCAGTTTTTGTTTGAATGCCATGTTTTGAAACTACTCAGATTTTACTGAGGGAGCTCCAAATGCATGCACCACCAGCCGTATGAATGATAACCCTTATTTTTATAATAGGATTGCTGCATTTATCACCCTAATTACAATGATCCTAAGCACTGATCCTAAGCCCTTCTGCTTTAAAAAAGGCAGAATGTATTAAACAAGGGATATTTGCAAAGGCAAGAAACTGTTAATAGAGTGCAGAAACTGTACATCTGCAAATTTTTAAGGATCGAAAAACTGAGTAAAGCTCCTCTCAAGTTGTTTAGTTCCACAGCCTGTGTACTCCTACCACCTCATACAAGTGGGAGTATTGTCAGCTTCTAGTAGTCTGAGAGAGAAATGTTACCTATGAGGAATATAATCAATGCACATCACGTACAATGGCTACAATAAAGGTTTCCGTAGCAACATTAAGAACAGGCATTTTTAAATGCTCTTAGTCTTATGTTCATGGATTTTTTAAATGCTACTATTAACTGCTTCCACTGCAGATGCTGCTGTGAGCTAATCATCCAACAAAACTCCTTTGCTGAGGCTTGAAAGCATGATCCCTGCCTTGTTTTTCTGCAGATCACCACAGGCTTGCTTTGCCCTGCAATCAGTTAATATCCACTAAATATTGCATCATTATTTATCAACAGGCAGCTGGTCTGAAAAATCAACCTGTCAGAGCTTCCTCTCCTCTGGGAGGAGTAGGAAGAGCTGTGGGAATAGAAAGAATTTAAAAAGGAAAACTTGCACAGGTCATGGCAGACAATCCACCAAAATGGTAGAAAACAAGACTGGGGAGGCTCATCATGCCTGGGAGTGGGGCTGAGGGAAGCAGAGTTAGAAGGTAAGGTGGTGAGGAGGAGGAGAAGGAGAAGAAGGAAGCTGGAAAGCTCCTCAAAGCCCTGTGAACTGCTGCAGGTGCTGCAGCGGGGGAGCTGCTGTGGGAGCAGAGCTTGATTAAGAGAGGAAGAACAGCAGAAAACAGTTGGGTTTATCTCAGGGATCAGAAATGGCTGGTTCTGGAGGAGGAGCAGGAAGAATGTTAATATTTTTCTGAGAAATGAAGCGGCGTATGAGTTTCTCTTGCAAACCCCTCTGTCAGAGCAGTGTCCCCAGAGTTTCATGCCCTACTGATTCCAGCATAAAGACTGAGTTAAGGCAAGCATGGATTTCCAGACCTCCTTGTACCCAGCACTTTTGTTTGTTATTTCAGAGTAATCTTATTGCTTTCCCCTGATTCCTCAACCCTGCAGATGGCAAAGCAGTTTGAGAGGGGAATGTGGATTTCAGGCAGGTAAAACAGGTAGAAAAAGGCTGAGCTCAGCCCTGTGCTTAGGGTGGTACTGGGGCTTCATTTCCAGAAAGAGCAGAAAGCGCTTCCTTTTTGCCGTTGGCTTCTTAAGAGAAAACGAGCAAGGACCAATATTAGGAATAATTTATACACTGCTGTACACAGGAGTGATACAGGAGTGATAGGGGCATGTACTACAAGCCTTGAACTTCATTAATTATATATAAATATGCATACTTGGTAAAAAACAACCCTCCTAAGTTTGTTAATAGACTTCTGAGATGCTAATCTTTGCTTCATCTGCTTAAATGCTCAAAACATAGTCTGGCAATAGTGTTTGTACCATGAAGAAATGATCTGCTTTGGAGGGAGCACAAACCAGGAAGCATGAGAGTGTAGTCATCAATTATCCACTCTATTATGTACACAGGGTTCTGGTCCATCTGTGGAGCAGCTTGGGCACAAGGGATGTCAAAGGCAGGGGAAGGGAATCACAGGCAAACACGTAAAAGTTGTGTGTTGAGAAGGATGGCAGGAAAAAAAATGAGTGGGCTTTTAATAGCAGGCCTTGTCAAGAACAGGGTATGCAGAAGGGTGGGTAAAAGGAGTGGATAGGTAAAAGGATTGAATTCTGCCCCATGCAAAAGCTCTTCCAGGGAGACCAGAGGTCTTTAACAGAGATTCACAGAGATGCATTTGTGCAACAGAATTGCCTGGCCTGAGCAGAGCTGGTGTATTTGGGTGTTCCTCTCTCTTCAGTCAGGACGGGAGCACAAATTTCTTCAGCTAATTACAGCTCTGTTCCTAATGGCAATTGTATGGGATGTTCTCCTTCTTCAGGACTATATCCCACCTCCACTCGTGCTGTTTTACTGGGAAAGCCTGGGAGAGAGCCTGTCGATGGCAATTTGGCTGAGCTGCCTATATCTCTAGGAAAAGGGCAGCCATCAGCCACTCAGTGGATGCTTAATGCAATCAGTACAGCTCCTGGCTGGGCGGGCGGGAAGTAGCTCAAGATTTAGGGCCAACTGCAAGGTCTGTTCAGGATCTGTGCCAAGGAGCAGCTGGACGGGCTGCTGGCTGAAGCCTGTTACACCACCATGGTTCATAACCGAGGTAATTGTCTGTGTTTGATTTTACACAGGAGATCTGTGGGCATCAGTACTTCCTCCGCACCAGCTGCTCAGCATATCTGCTGCTGTAACGTGAGCTCGCTGGCTTTCTTGTTGTCAGAAGGGCACCACCAAGGACATTTTCAAAGAATATGCCAAGTTGTTTGTGAAACCCTCTGAGAACAATGAAAATATTGCTTTTCCACGAGGCCAAGCTCTTATTTGATTCCTACAGTTACCCTCATAGGCATGACTCTTCCCACAGTGACTTTCTTTTTCATGTCTTTTATTGGAGAGGTTCATTTACTGGGTGAAATTTTTCATTTGACACAAGATAGGTGCCATTAAAAGCAAGCACAAGTTCAAATTTAGGTGAAAAGGAGGTCACAGATACAATGTAGTTTTAAAAGCAAGTTATTGCTGTTCTTCTCACACCATTGATTTTCCCCTTTTGCTTCCCCCACTTTTTACATTTAGTAGAGTTAGAAATAACAGTCTGTAGTTGGTTTACATTTTGTATTTCATTTTGTTGTTGTTCTGGGTTTTTTTTTTCACACAAGTGTTACCTACAGAAATAGATTTTGGTCAGAATTCATCAGCACAGTCCTGTTGTCCCTCCTTTCTCATAATTCTGGCTCAATATTTTGTTTCCCTGTTCTTCTGTACCTGGGCTCAATATGCCCAGCTGTCAGGGTGGTTTTGCTTTGAATCTGCCCCTTCCCAGCATTCAAGGAGGGTATTGTAATGATTCGGATACCAAACCTGGAGAGAACAGCCCTGTTAGACAGCAGTGCCAGGAATCTTGCCTGAATTCTCACTACAGACATCAGCCAAGTTGCTTCGTATCTTCAGAAGGTATTTAGTCACCTGAATCCTTTGAGATGGAGCCCTGAAGTCACACCTGTAATATCAGGATGAATGTGCTTACTAAAATTACAAGCTGGGTAGATAAGTTGGACACGTAGACACATCTGGGGCAGCTGGAATAAATATCTCTAACCATTATCCACAGTACTGAGCTGATATAGCTCTTGTTGGAGGCCAGGGCTGCAGGAAACTGCGTGAGGTGCTATCGAAGGAACACGGGGTCAGTGAGGGTGCTGTGGTTGCTCTTACTACATTTTCTCTCCCTGTGGCTCCGTGACTCATCTTTCACACTTCCTCATTTCCCCATTTCCCAACAATACAAAGTACCCTTTTCTAACAGAGAAGCATTTAGAAGCACTGGGTTTGGTTAAACAATGTAAGAATGATTCTTGGCAGCTGTGAAGAGTTCTGGTTCACAGCTTTTCTGAGGAGTGCTTGGCTTGATGCGAACACACTTCTGTTCCATAGCTCATTGCTTACACAAGACCCAACTGCTCATAGTTTGAGCAATACCACTGATGTACTCAGTGCTTCTCTAGTCCAGAATTCGTGATGGGTGATGAGAATTTGCAATATCTGATCCTCTTCATCTGAAGATTTCATGCTCAATGAATCGCATACATGTCTTTTTCCTTATTTTGATCTGGGAACAAAACTTCCAGTGCCTTTTCTGCGTTTGCCTTGGTTCATTCTGCTTTAGCTACACTTGTTTCCTGATTTAGCTCATCCAAGGAAATGAAGTCCTGCATGGGTCTGGCAAACAGTGCGTATGCTCCTGTGTGCTATGAAGAAGTAGCAGGTGGAGAACTTGAAAAACAAGTTATTTGGAAATGCAATTAAGATGCCAAGGAGTAACTTGCAAGATTTTGCTGGACATGTAGATCCAAACAGGCTATTGCTAAATAGGTACTGTAGACTAACATAGCTGAGTGGAAGGAAAAGCAAATAGAGAATGGTCATAATAAAATTAATAGATTTTCATGTAGGAAAGAAAGGAGAGGACCCTTCTGCCTTATCATATTGTGGATACTAGAGGTTTATGATTTTCTTTTTAAAATTTTTTAGTTTTAGTTTTTTTCACTAAGTGTGAAATATAATATTTCAGGACATTAATTAAATGCTTCAGGAATTAACCACACAGAGACTCATAGCTGCATCCCTCAGATTTCCTGTGGCATTAAAAGCCTAACCAGCACAATAAAAATACATTATCCTTTGAACAGCTCCTTCTGAAGATACTCTTGGCTTGAAGAGACAAAATATGGTCCAAAGCTTCATCCTCACAGGTCTTCCGGGACAGGGGGCTCTAAAACTTTGTTCTTTTTGAAAAGCAAAAGATGCAAAGCCAGCCTACGCTTTCTCCAAAACAGATCAGCATCTGCACATCAGCGTGTAAAACAGAACAGCAAAGAGTATGAGACCATTAGGTCTTGCCAAGGTTTGTCTAGTAAGGCTTCCTGTAATGTGATACTAAATCCAGCAGCAGAGGAATACTGGAAAACCTAAGTGCAGCACCTTCCTTTGCGGGCAATAATATGCCATTATATCTTGTCAGTTCTACTTATTGACGTAAAGAGAAAAGCTTTGCAGTTTATGTAGATGTACTCAAGCAGTCATTACAATGAAGAAGATTTTCAGTTTCATCCTTTTTTGGCCACCAGATTGAGCCCCCGTTGAGGTAGGATCAGCACAAGGAGACCTGAACTCATGCACAAAAATATGCAGCATTAATGGCTTTTTGTTTAATCTCTGGCCAGTGATACAACTGCTGCCTTCACCAGGGAGCACAACCCTCATTTCTTAACAAATTTTGAAGACCACGAGTGCATTTCCCACCATGCAGTTTTGGTACCTCATTTGTAGATAATCCTTAATCTATTAGAGAGGTCCAAAGAGAACAGCTGAGAGAAAAGAAAAGACAGCCAGCAAACGTCACAGTTGTGTGCATTCAGAAGATCCTGGGGGAGGTCCACTTAAAACCAGCATTGAATCCAGTTATTGAATCCACTGCGCTTGGGGGACCCACTTTTTGTGGTGCCACCACCACTGTGGAAGTAATTGACTTCCTGGCTGTGATAGCTGAGACTTCTCTGGACAGCTGCACAATATTTTTTAGCATAACTTAAAAGAGAGTTTTGTGCCTCTCTCTGTATTTCTCATGTGTGTTCACTGGGAGCTGGGTTGGTCCCTTTCCATGGGATGCAGGACAGCCCTAGGGTCAGTGCAGTATCTTCTCCACAAGTGTATCCTCATACATTGCTTTCATTTCCACAGTGTAAAGTGACAGACCATTCCAGCTCAGGGGTGAAGAAATACTGAAGGGGAAAAACAAGCAACACAGGCCTTGTTAATGGACCTGGACAATGCTATAATATTCTTCTTTTTGGGGAGGTGGGAGAGTGAGCGGGATAGGGTGAGGGAAGTAGTCAGGAAAGAAATAAAACTCTGTTTTCCTCCAACAAAACTTAATTTCCAGGAAGCTCAAGGAATTCCACCTTTATTTCTTGCCAGAAGAATCAAAAAAAAACCAAACTGGAGACACAGCCAGCAGTTGCTGTCTGTAAAAATGGAGCTGCTCCCTCTTCCACACATGATAGGGATTACATCGATATGCTCACTCTCTCCAGCAGCAGGTAGCTGTCATGAATCCCTCACTGTGGCAGTGCTGGTGATCTCAAGTCTCAGAGAAAGACCAGGGCACCCCAGCAGAATGGCACCATGCTGCAACAGGGCAGCACTACATGACCAGCCCACAGCTGTTTTTCCTTTCAGCCACCCTCCATACATATTCCCTCTTCTGCAGGTGGGTTGCCTAAGGATCTTATCCCTGCCAGGGATTATTGGAAATATTAATAATAATAATAATAATAGTGGTAAAATATACTCCAACCACCCCTTTTAAGGTTTTATTTCTTACTGAACTGCCAAACCTCCAAATCTCAAACTTCTGAGACAGAAAATCTTACTATTTGCTCTGAATTCAGCCAAGTTTAATCCTATTACATTCTGTTAACTCCTGCTAGACTTACACTGCCTCGTAAAGACTCTGCTGGAGACCGATACTGTCAATTACTCCTGTCTTCCTTTTTTACAGACACCCTGCTCTGTCACCCACCTGGCACCAATGACATAAAGCTTTCCAATTTTAACTCCTGCCTTGCAGCCTGATGTTTTTGTTAGATGTGATTGTGATATCTGGTAGTGTTAATCTGTTCTCCCTCTCCTGGTTTAGAGGATGTTTCACATCCCATGACGAGGGGTTACTCAGGGAGTAGCTCAGATCTCCTATGGATTCAGGCAGTGCTTACTTTCCCCTCCTGTTTCCTTAGCAGGAATCAAACTTCTTGATAATGATGGACTTGTTGTTCACTTCAGAAGGTTAAGCAGAGGTGCTAATTGTACTGCTGAAGTATTAGTAAATTCCTTGAATTTGGTTTGGAAAGTCATCCTAAAATTTTCTTAAAGGAGCAGAATCTGAATTTTCTGAAGATACCCATCTCTGTTGGAACTTAAAATGAATTATTTACCGTATGATCGTAAGTACTAGCTGAATATAAATAGTTGTATGTGAATAATAGGATCTTGCTGCCATCTGGGTCTTATTTGGAGCCTTAGCATCCTTTAATCCCAAAAGAGGACTAAGTATTACCAACCAGGTAAACAAACATTACAAGGAATGGAAGAAGGAGAGAAATGAGAGTCATCCTGATGAGGGCAAAACAAAAAGTGACACAACAGAAATGTCAGTCATCGTCATGATGTCCTTATCACGATGACAAGCAACCACCCTGAACAGGCAAGCAGGATGTTTTATCAGGCTGCTATCTCAGATAATGCATCAGCAGGATCCGAAGGGCTGGCTTCTGTGCCTCTGCTTTTTAGTTTCAATACATGTGTTTTTAGACTCAGTTGTCATTCCTTGAAGCACCCGTATCCTAAATGTAAGCAATGAATAGTGAGCAGGGTTTTACTGCAATGCTTTCCACAACTGTGAATTAAAGGTTTGGATGTCTGTGCAAAACTTGTTGCTCAAGTGCCTAAATGTAATACCCTGGCTCAAGCGCAAATCAAGTATACCAGAGCCATAAACCAGGCAAGAGCATTACCAAAGCCCAGGGCTCAAAAATGAGTGAGCTCCTGCGGTGTAATGAGTTACTTACTGAGCATCAGTGGAGCCAGATGTTCTTGCCCTGTCTCATATTTGAGGAAAAATGTGTTCATTTAAATGTCAGCAAAAGAAGATTTAAGATAATGCATTTTTGCTGCGTGTTTGTTAGAGTCTAGAAGAATGCATGTGGTGAAACCCCCAGTCTCGAGGAGCACAGTAACTCTAACAGTAACTTGATTATCTCTCCCAACCCTGAACTGAACCACAGCAGTCACTTCAGATTAGAACTGAGCAAGAGGCACAGGGATTGCAGAGAAGGTGTAAATTTAACTTCTTAAATTGCAAATCAGGTCAAGTAAGAAACTGTTTTACTGAGGATTTCCTTTATGGAGTCACAGCGTCAGCACTTCACTAAAGAAAAGCCTATTGTCTCTGAGGGAGACTTGAGCATTTCCTAGTGCACAGCTGGTCAGTAAAAACCATTCTGTGTCTGGCTCACACTAGGCTGGTCAGTATTTTTCTAACACACCAAGAAAGAGAATCAAGGTCTTCTCAAGTTCCCCAACTTGTCCAAACCAGCTGATGCACTCCTCGGTGGCCTGGTTCACATCCCCCATCAGGAGTCACTCTGCAACCCTGGCTCAGCAAGAAGTGAAGCCGAGTGGCTGCAATCCAAGACAGTCCCTGTGTCTGCTTGTCCAAGGTCAGGGAGCCATTTGGATGCTTGAAGTATTCCCTTTGCTGTATTTAACACATTGTGGGTTGGAACATGATAACATGAAAAAAAAAATGCAATCATGATGTAGAAAAAATCACTCATCATGTAGGATTGCCAAGTTGGACTTGGACTACCTGGATCTAAATCTTGGGAAATAGGGCTGTGAAAGTTTTAATAGGGGTCTGCACTGTGTTTCACACACAATTCCTTTTAAAAAAGCATTGATAGTAGATTCTTCACTCATCATACAGAAACCACAACATCTGTGTGACTCTGCAAAGTGCAGAAAGTCCCTTTGTTTAGACATCATTGCCAGAAAATGCCTAAGAAGCCAAGGAGATGAATAGAAACCATCTGAGAGCCAAGAAGCCCTTGGAATAAACTGACTAAACAAGCTGCCAACCTGCGTAGACACTCCAAGTTCATCCATACTTTACCTTTAACTCCAAAATACTTTACTGAGTGAATTAAGCTTATTCTGAAGGCCGGCATCTGTGGAGAGAACACTGTGTGGGTCAGAGCAGAAGAGTGGCTCCTAGTACAAGAAGATTTGGCACTAGATCTCGACGAAATGATCTAGGTGGATATGTGTGTATATATGTGTGTATATATGTGTATATATATATATATATATTCTTCATTCCCTGGATGGTGGCACTTATAAAATCTACATACTTTTTTTTTTTGCGTACACAGCACTTTCAGGAGACATGTAAATAGTGGTAAATCCAGCCAAAGCTGTTACATCCCAAAATTACCGTGGCTGTCTCAGTTTGTGGCCACTGGATGTCACTACTGATCCATTTCAGGGGACCAGCAGATTTTTATGAGTGCAAAACAAATACCCTCCTGATTTGGAGAAAATGAAACATTATTTTACTCCTTATTATTGTTTATAAGAACTTGACAGACCGTTTTCCTAAGTCATCATAGCACGGCTGCCTCTTTGTCTGTAACTGTGAAGGAGCAAAGGCACAGACTGTTTCCTTGCATTGCCAGGCAACTTCTTCTAATCAGGGAAGAGATCTTGGGATCCAGGGAAAAAAAACTGCAGCTTTTGGAGTGATGGTGCCGTGTCAAGGCTGCTTGGAGAAGAAGAATCTTCATGCAGCCTGGGCTCATGAGCTGGGGGATGCCAGGAGCCTGGCAGATGGGGGTGCTGGGACCCTGCTCTTTACCTCCCTGGGGTTGGTGCTAAATGCCAACTCATTACCACCCTTGTTCCCTGCCTTTTCCGTGGAAACAGGGCAGATTTGCTTATTTTCTTGGGGATAAAAGACTGGTCCCAAGTATTATAAATTTTAATAAACAGCAGTGGCAAAGCACCTGCCAGGTCACTAAAGATGAGTTCTCTATAGATCCACCCCGGTGTGTTGGACACTTGCATGGACATCAAGTGAGAGCTGGGTCTGCTTCTGAAGACTTGCAATAAAGGAGGTAGCAGAGATCAGAGGACAAAAATACTCTGTTCTGTGAAATCTTTGCTCTGCTCTTCTGGCATCCCCACAGAGCAGAGGAGAGGCAGTCTGATAGGAGCAGATGAAATGGGGCTCTGGGGAGGGGAGAGAGAAGATGACGTCAAGATTTGGATGAGAAGGTAGAGTTTTATGGCAATGAAAGGCAAGTTAAGGAGATTCTGGAACAATCACATCAAAAACATCATGGAACCAGGAATCAGCCTTGCTTCCCTGAGACCTCTGGGCAGATCATATACATTTACATACTCAATCCAGTGCTCTGGAGGGTCTGGCACAAGCAGTGGAGTGCTCTTCTAAGCATTCTGTGAGTCCACGCTGCACTGCCTGAGTCCCACCTCATGCCAAGGTTGCTCAGCACTTCCCAGGAAAAGGTCTTTTTTGCCACTCAGTACAGCTTCACTAAACTTTCATCATTCAAGCTGAAAACTCCTGTTAGATTTTTCTGCCTCAAGCTGAAAAACAAGGGAATAAAACTAATTATCTATTCCTAAGAAAGAAAATTGAAAGAGAAATCATATATATTCAATAGAGACTTCTAGACAGTAATAATTGGACTCTTCCAAGTTTTATCCCCTTTAGGCAGGCAAGGATCCCCAAGCCACTTAAAGACTGGGTGACAGCCTGGGAGGAGAAAGGAGAAAAGGACCAGACTGCTAAAGGGATGGAGAATTTATGCACAGGAATTGCATAAATTGAATTGAGTTGCATTGAATTGCATAAATAGAATTGAATTGATACAGGCAACCCAAAATTATTGCCTTTGAGCTCCTCCTTGCCACCTGGAAGTGTTTTGAATTCATTTGTGGAGTAGCTTCCCCTTGTGACCCAGTTTGTGTTGGGTGTTTTTTGGGGTGATACAGGTATTTGCAAAAGCATAGATTTCAGAGCTCCAGGGTTCCCGAGCCCCATCACAAGCTCTTGAGGAGCAGAGCATGGCCTTACAACCTCGTCATCCAAGCCACGAGCTTGGTCCAGTGTGAATTACATCAGCTTGCTGAATTCCTGCAGTGACATAACCAGATACAGATAGTGGTGACCAACACCCAGTTATCTCATGGAGCTGTGGCTCTAACGGGGCTGAGCCAGGGCTCTCCCCGTCACCAGCCCACTGAGCTCATTGGAAACCTGAGAAACTCCTCAGCTTTATGCTGGGAGGTTCATTTTGATTTAATCAATCTGGCATTTTGCCAGCGTAAAAATTTCCTTTCTGAGATTTTCCAACCTGGTTTCAGTGAGAGCTAAAGGATGAGCCAAGGAGGTCTTCAGGAGCTCCTCTTTGCCTCCTGTTTCCTTACGTGCAGATTCATATTAATGCCGTGGGGAAATGGCACCACGCACAGAGTTGTGTTAATGTCATGGAAAGTGAAAGAAATATGTGTGACAGCACAGAGGGGGTAGAGAGCAGGTGCTTCACTCAATCGGCTGACTTTGTTCAGGAAAAGAAGCAGCAGGACCATGCCTGTGGGATCCACCCTTTTCATCTGCTAGTGGAAAAGCTGCTTTATGTAAGCCAGGGTATCCAGTGAAGTACGCTCCCTTTAGCAGTGTGACTGGGAATTTGGCTGGAGGGAGGAGGAAAAGCAAAAAAAAAAAAGAAACCAGAATCTAAAAACACAACCATTTTGGACAAAATTGCTCCATCCTTTCTGACCCTGGATTTCTTTGTGAATGCTGGGAGAGCCAAGGAAGCAACAAAGGTCAGCCATGGCATTTCAGTCCCAATATACTGGAATGCGTGTAGGGTTTAAAGCTTTTTATTATGTAAGTAAACTAGGTGAATGGATATTTGGAATCAAAGCTAGTGGCCTCTACACCATGCCAGGACATCTTTCAACTCTGTTGCAGTCCTGTTGGTTTCAGTACAAGTACTTGCAGAGTAAGAATCTGCTCAACCTGATGGAGAGAACCTGATCCCTTGTTTTGAGCTGAAAATGTAAACTTTGGGACAAGGATCATTTCCATTTTGCAGAGGCTCAGTTTGGCTCTCCCTTTGACCATTCTGAAAAGCAGCATATCGCAGGAAAGCCATTTACTAGTCCAAACCAGGATACTGAACATCAACTTTAAGTCATCTTTTAGAATCATAGAATTATGGAATTGCTTAGGTTGGAAATACCTTTAAGATCACTGTGTCCAACTACTAGCCCATCCAAAGCCACCACGAAACCACGTCCTTAAGCACCACGTCTACTGGACTTTGAAATACCTCCAGGGGTGGTGACTCCACCACTTCCCTGGGCAGCCTGTGCCAGGGCTTCCCCACCAGCTCGTCTTTGAGCAACATGGGGACAACCTGCTCCTCTGCCTTGAAGATTTCCTTCCTGAAGAATGTCCAGCCTTCCTGGACTCCTTTGGCCTTCAGCTCTTCTTCCAAGGGCCTCCAGGAATCAGTATCCTAAAGAGGCCAAAGTCTTCCCTCCAGAAGACCAACACAGCAGTTCTGTGGATCCTCCTCCTTACTTCTCTGAGAATCAAAATCTCTATCATTCCATGATCCCTGTGACCCGGGTGGCCTCCAACCATCACATCCCCCACCAGTCTTCCTCTGTTCACAACAGCAGGTCCAGTGGATGCCTTCCCTGGCCGTCTCCCTCACCAGCTGTGTCAGGATGTTCTCTCCTGCACACTCCTGCCGCCTTTTCCAGGGAAAAGCACTAATTCCTGCCTGACAATTCTCAGGTGCTTCCATGATTTTTAACGTATAAATAACCTTCGTGTTTCTGCTGCTGCATGGATCTCCATCACTTTTCCACTGAGAGAGCAGACTGAAGGACCTCGCTAGCGCCCTATCCCTCAAACTTTGGGGTGCTGCCCCCAGGCTTATCTCTAGCAAGCCTGGTTGTATCCCTTTCCCCCTTCAAATCCAGTTTAAAGCTGTCTCGATGAGCCCTGCTAATTCCTGTGCAAAGATCCTTTTCCTGCTTTGAGACAGGTGTACCCCATCTGTTGCCATCCAGCTCGGTGTCGTGTAAACCGACCCATGATCAAAAAACCCCAAAATTCTGCCAATGACACCAGGCTCAGAGCCAGCTATTGATCTGCTGGCTCTTCCTGTTTCTTCCCTCATCACTCCCTGCAACTGGAAAGATAGAGGAGAACACTGCTTGTGCTCCTGATCCCTTAACCGGTTGTCCCAAGGCCCTGAAGCCTCTCTTAATTGCTCTTGGAATTCTTGTCGCAGATTTGTCACTTCCTGCCTGAAAAATCAGCAATGGATAGAAATCCAATCCCCATACCAGGGCAGAAAGCTTTCTCTTCACATTATTAACCCAGACCCTAGGAAGGCAGCAGACTTCCCTAAGAAATGAGTGTGTTTCGCATAGTGGGCCTTCTGAGCCCTTCAGAAGGGAGTCTCCTATGACATTTTTGTCACCTTCATTTCGCAGTCACACTATATATTAGGCTAGAAAACTTGAATTTTCCCAACAAGAAAGCAAAGAGGGAAGGAGCTGGCCAGAATTTTCTGAGACACGTTGGCAGGATCCTTCCTTCCCCACTCCACTGCCTGGCAGATGGCTCCCCAAATGCCTTTAGCACCAGCTGCACGCTTCTCCCTCCTTTCCGGGAAGTGTTGCTTTGTCCTGTGGAAACTCAAATACATATGATAATATGTAAGGAGTTCTTACTAGCTCTTTTTATGAGCACTGTGAAAGATGTCAGATGATTATCTGAGGCCTCCCCACCAAACCCATCGCTTCAGGGGGACACATGGAGGCTGGCAAGAAAGGGAAATCCTGTGGCCAAAAGCTCTTGGAGAGAGCAGTTTCTCCTCCCACTTGCAGAGACCATACTTAAATATTTGTGGTATCATAAATATGCTCTTTAGTGTGTGCACTAATAGATCTCTGGAACACAGCTGGGTTTGGACTCTTGGGCTTGTGAAAAGCAAGGTAAGAAGTGTCCAGTGTGTGTGAGGGGGTGTTGGGTGAGTGTCTGCTGGGCTCAGGGTCATTCTGTTTGACCCCATCCTGGTACTAAAGCAACCTGCCGCCATTACAGCTGCGGGATTTTGAAAATAACAGTTTTTTATCACTAACCTGGATGACTGTAGCATAAACATTACATATAGGGAGGAAAAGTTACTACCATGGGGAGAAAACTTGGCAAAACGGACCTCTAGTACCTTATAAGTTATATAGCCACTTATGCATGCATGAAATGGATATAAGAATATATAAATTTGATTTTATAAACATAGCTGATAATTTTCCGCTTACCCTTCATATGGTGATTTTATGTTAAGGTGTGTCACTTACCTAACATGGTGCTAAAACCTCGATCTGAACTCTTAATTCCCTTTTTCAGCCATGTTAAAACTCCTCCTCTAGGAACAGAACTTCTCTTTTCCCCCAAGCCCTTGCTTTCCCATGCTGCTCATGGCTTCAGAGAAGTCTCTTCAGTCTCAGAAGCTGAGGTCCTTCCTAAAAAAAGCAAAGTTAGACATGCTGAAGGCTTTACCTGTAGTGGTTTGGTGTAAGAAGACAGCAATCCCTCAGGGGCAGAGGGGTTGATGTTGATTTTAATGATTTTCTTCATGTCACAAGGAAAATTTAAATAGATTTCTGTGCCCTGAATGTGAGACCAGTAAGAAGTGATTTCTGTTTAAGTAGGTGTTAGGAGGTAGGAAAGAGTGTTGTAATAACAACGTGTCTCGTAAGCCAAGGAAGTGAGATGTCGAATCTGTACCCAAACAAAGAGTGAACCTGAGTCACAAGAACACTTTGTATTTATAGGGCAGCTTTCACTGGAGAATTTCGGTGTTCCAGAGTGTTTTACCTACCTGGAGAGCTGGGATAAACATATGAACTTACACCAAGTGCAGCTTTCCTCGGTGATGTCATGGAGCCAAACAGTCAAGGAACACAGAGCCTGGGACTGTTTCAGTATGAGTAAGAGGACAGAATTTGGCCCCTTATGCTTAACTTTCACATCTCTTTTCCCTTGTAAATTAAGCTTTCATTCCACTTTATAGAGGGTAACTGATGTACAGAGATCTCAGGGAGTTTGTCTGAAGTCACAAATTGAGGAAGGTAATGAAAACGGACCCAAAATTTTGGCTTTGTGCTGTAACCCCAAGGAAAACTTAATTTGGCACTAGCAGCTGCTTGATCTTTAGGGCTTCTGCATGAACAGGGAGTAGTTTGGTTAATGAAATAATATCCCAGGCACATATGAAGAGCAATTACTTGCTCTCATATAAACTCTCATGTATTCATCCAGGAAAAATGTTCATGACTCAGTCATCTGGGATGGTTCAGGCTACTCACCCTGCAGCATGAGGCGTAGGCATTGCAGTGGTGAAGCTAAAAAGGAAGACACGTGACCCCAATTACTCACAAGGAGAAAAATTATGATCTCAGATACAGTGGTATAAATCCAAAGCCATTCCCCCTCGAAGTAATTGGCATCGTACTGTATTCTCTCTAACATACGGGAAATCAGAATGCAGCCTGAAATCCCAGTTTGTCCGCAGAGCTTTGTTCAGAGAGAGGCTTTGCTCTCCTGCAATGGATGTTAAGTGATGGAGTAAAATAAGGCTGGAAAACACATGAGAAAGAAAAATGTGCCAAGCTGCCCTGTAGCAAGAGCAACAAATTACTATCTAGTTTTAACAGTGTGCTTAATAATGATTTCACTTTTTTAATCAGGTTTTCCCCATTTTTTATAAACAATAGAAATTAACTGATATACAGAAAGACTGTCCAGTTGACCTGTGTATCAATTTTCTCTTTTTTGCTCTGGTTATCACAAACACTGAGGAAAGAAGGTGTTGACTGTCAAGAAAGGTGAAGAAAATTACAAACTTACAAATTTACAGATGGAGTGTGAAAACAAACACAGATCTAGCACTAGGGACATTGTAAGTTCAGAGAAAAGATTAATTAATGTAATGACCACAATGAACTGTTCCAGTGGGACATGGGAAATTGTATGAAACCATTTCCATTAGTGCAGAACAAAGGACTCAGAGCTTGAAGAGTGGGGACACTGGATTCAGCACAGCAGGAGATCACATAGAAAAATATTCTAAATAGACCCTCCATTTATCATTTCTGAGATTTTGATAATTGTAATATTCTCAACTTTATGGTTTTAGTAATTTGGAACTGACAGATGAGAACTTTACCCCTTGGGACTACGGAAAACCTGGCAAGAAATGAACAGGGAAAGGGTTCAGTTTGAAACATTATAGGCACCTAGCAAGTTTCCAGCACATCAGGCAACCCAGATTTTCTTACAAATATCTGTGCTTTCAATGTTTTCTAAGACCACAGAAGCAGTTCAAACATATGTAAAATTATATTATTGGCAAATTGTACCAGCAGTGTACAGAAGGACACCCAGGTGCTATTCCTTAAAACTCTGGATGTGCGGGAGGACTGACGGGGTGCCAGCACAAAGCATCCTGCCTGCCCCTGCTGCCGGCACCGGGAGGAACACAACACACAGCTCCAGTGCATGCAACAGTACTTTGTGGGCACACACTGAAATTTCTAGCTGGTCACACGGTTCAGATTCCTTCCTGAAAAGTCTTGGCACACAGATCTGGCTGATATAATTTCTAAGTATGCAGAGGACATGCTTGTGCACCAGCAAAGCTACAGATCTTGTGGACTTAGGAAAGTGATACCTGTATTACATGCATGAATGAAAAGCATGTATATTTACACGTGCAGAAAATATGGGTGTACTTTACATATGTGGCAGCCTCTGTGTAATGGAGTGTAACGCAGGGTCCGGGGCTATCATTAGGAGACACTTGAGTGAAGGTGGTGAGGAAATTGTTTGCACTGGCACAGCTGAAATGCTGGAGCCTTCTGCCCCTTTGCAGAGAGAGGCATTGCAACAACTTGAAATGTTTTTGTGGCAGATCCAAGAATAGTAAAGCCTTTCCCAGCGTCAAGTACAGTCGAAATGAAGGTTTGCAGTCGCTTGCTGTGTGTAATTAACAACTCTCCATACCTGCATCGGTCAAAACTCCTGCTGTGGAACTTCCACGTATCTGGTAACCCTGGCAGAGGAGTGGCCCCCAAATAGCACCCAGCTATTGGGGCAGCTGAGTGGGGCCAGCTGCTCTGTGATGCTTTATAATCACAACTGTGTCCTGGTCTGCTTTGGGCACTCTGTATGTGCAAAAGTGTAGAGCAAAAAATGAAGTACTTTGGTTAAGTGTCCTTTATTACTAAAGTAATGAGTGTCTTCGGAGCAGTTTTATATATTTTCAGTTCAGGGGTGATTTTTTACTGAAATAGTACACCAGCCCATCCCTGCACATCTGCAGTGTGTCCAGTGTGACCAGCAGAGAAGGTGCTGTACACCAAAACAGCAACACCCACCTGCCACTCATCTCATCTCTTTATAAGCTCATCTTCCCTCTGAAGAGGCAGTTCTGATTTTTTCATGGAGAGATACTTACAAGAGCTGCCCCTCAAAGTGAAGCTCTTCCTCTGGCCTGGAACCCCAATGGGAAGTGATAGCTGGTCCTTTGGCTAACCAGCAGCATCCAGGTCTCCGATCCAGGGAGAAGAAGCTGGACACATGGCACATGTATGAAATGAAGGAGAATGTGAGGGGGGAACATCTAAAGGACCTTGAGAAATTAAAATGTATCCTGTCAACACCGAGAGTGTGCTGAGAGTTGTGCTTTGGCAGCTGAGAAGAAGTCACACAATATAGGACCAGTCTTCACAAACTGGGAGGTTCTGGTCCTTGAGAAGCTTTAAAGGAAAGGATTCCAGCTAGTGTTGTGTGAAAAGGGAGCATTGTCTCCAGAGGTGACACACCTCCCTTACTTTTGTTTAGGGACCCTGAGTCTCCTCATCACGGACACCGTCCCTTACAGGCTCTGATGGGAGCACAGGGTTGTTTTCCAGCAGCACCATCTCAGAACCTGGCCAGGACTGAGTCTGCAACGCTCTGGGAAAGCTAAATCTCTAAAATTGCATGAAGATCACTCTGCAGCCCTACTTCCAAGAGTGTTTATACTGATCTAGCTCCTCTCATCTGAAAGCTAGCTAAAACACTTTGGTGAGGGTTGTAGGTCTGCAGCAGAGCACTTTGAACTGCATTTTCCTAATTTTTGGTGAACAGAGAAATCTTTAATGGGATATATATTTAATGTGCCAGAGCCAACAGGTGTAGGTAATTTGGAACTGCTGAGGACAAATCACCACGTGTAATGTTAAGAGAGTTACTCCAGGGAGGAGAGAGGGAGGGGGAAAATGCTGTATATTAGCATAACTATCTCCTCACACATCCTCTCTCCTCTTTGTATAATATCCGAGTCTTGTGGGCCCCTGCCAGCAAAATAAAACAATGATCCCAGCCCTGTGGGCCTGTCATTATTGATTTATAAAATACTTACAGCTAGTGGTGTTAAATGTGTCCTTCCATTGCAAGAAGGAATTACTGGGCATACGGTGGTGTAAGACTGCAGAGCTATTATCATGCTAGAGGAGTTAAACATAAAGGCATCTTCAAAATGCCTTTTTTTAGGCATTTTGACCACTTTATGGAAACCCATCTGGAAATAAACATAGCTGGCCTAATGTATGTAATGAATTTAATGTGCCATTCTTCCACATTAAGGATAAATCTAATAGGATGATTGAGTGGGGCCAAACTTCTCCAGGAAATTCCTTTATAATACATGATTGAATTATTGTTTTTATATTAGGGCAGCCAAAACATTCAGTGTCCTTGACAATACAGGATGTGTGCCGTAACTTTTTTGCCACTAAGCTAGGCATACTGTATCTGGACATATGCCCAGCTTTTTGAGTATTTCCAGTTGAGTGATTTATTTATTTTCCAAAGAAAGGCTACATAAGTTATACAGAACTCAGTAGATTTCTTTTTGGGTCAGACGACAGAATTTGGTGCCTGGCTGCCAAATGAATGAAATCTCAGAAATCCAAAAGCATTTACAGCAAAGTTGAGATTTTCCTAATGGATACCTGAAAGTTCTGCTTATGAAAGTACTAAACCTTTTCTCAATAGATATTGTGCCCCTAACTCCCTTGGCAAATCTCTGTTTCAAGTCTGCGTTCAAGCCCCTAAGTATCCTGATTTTCAAAAATGTTGCCCTTCCAGCTGCAACCATGTAATCTAAGAGAAGCTGAACGTAGCACATGTGAAAATTGGATTTATATATGAGCCTAAATATGATTCTAGAAACCTGACTTCAAATGCCTTTTAAAACCTAGGACTGGATTCAGTGATCTTAAGGGTTTTTTCCAACCTAGATAATTCTATGATTCTATAATTTGAATGGAGGCAGTTGGTTTGGGGTTTTTTTCTGGAAAGACATTGTGTGTTTGAGACACCCACCTACACTCGCAGGGGTTGCAGCCATAAAACATGTATCATTATTAGTGCCCATGATGGAAACATGCTGTGACTCTGAGATATCCTGGAACCCCAAACGTAAGTAAGTACACGGCTGTGTGCAAAAGGACACAGGCAGAAGAACTCTGTATTTTTTCAAACTGCAGCTTGGGAAAAGGTGGTGTATATTAGTGTAGCCTCCTAACCTTGTCTAAAAGATCTCATTGCTCATTTCCTGTAGCAATAGAGCTTCTTCCTTTCTGTCTTCTTAATAGGGGAGGGCAATTATTTTTCATCTGTGAATAAAATATTTGGCCACTCCCCCTTCCCAAGTAGTCTCAGGTCAAATCAGTCATATAGTTGCAGCTGGAAACTATTTTTGGCCTAGGTTTACAGCTCTGTAGAGGATATCCAGATACTTTACCAAATATTTAAGGCACTCAGCCAGGGTGTGGGAGATGGCAGGTTCAAATCTGTCTGGAGAAGTGGGTTTGAATCCACCCCCCAGGAGGTAACTATCATCAGCATCTTGCTGTGTAGGGAATGATGAGTGAGAGAGAATGATTCAAGCAACCTGATGTTTGATCATCTGCTTGTCTCACTTGAGGCTTTCCTCAGTTCTTGGGCTGCAGGGAAGGTGGGATGGGGTACAAAACCAAGCAGGGGGCTCGGTTTGACCTCGCAGGCTAAACCAAACCGCTTTTGCGTTCAGCCATCATCTGTCTCAGTCATGCAGAGGTGAGGCTGGGCTCGCTTTCACCCCTACCCGTCTCCCAGAGAAACCAGTGTTTGATTGCTGTGTTTGATTTCTTTTTAATCCTCCTTAAACTGAAACTCAGAGGTTATCTGCCACCGAGCCAGGATCCTTACTCATCCTGGCAGAGATCGGGTTCTGACCTCTGGGACAGCAAATAAAAGCAAGGAGAGGAGTAATATATGTTGGCCTTGTTAGTAACAGAGAGTGAAAGACACCCAAGTGTGTCAAACTGGAGTGACCCGGTACCTGCTCTGTGCACAGAATATGCTGGACCTCTCCTGGTGATATTTCTCTACATGTGCCCCACAGCCTTGCTCCTCAAGTGTACCTTGAGTTAAACAGCTCGCCAGGTTAGCCCATACTTTTGGTGCGGGGTTCCTGAGCTAGCTGAGTGTTTATCATCCTTGAGGAATCTCGCCTGTGGAGGTTTGATTAATTTTTTTCATACACATATAAACAGATTCAAGATGTTCTTGCTCAGCCAGAGGATAAAGGTTCCTCCTGCTATCTCAGTGCTCCATCAGAAAAACAGTCAGTCCCAATGTGCCAAGATTCTCCCAAAGGCATAATTGCCGTCATCTGCGTTTACTAACGCAGGCTTGCAGGCATCCTGAAAACAAGGACAGTGTCCTTTCCCATCATGAACTCTCAAGTCTGGATAGTCCCAGGCTTGAACTGCTTCTTACATGTACCTAGAGCCAGCACAGCTCTCAGAGGAGACCAGGAGATCCCTTCCACATTGCAGAAGTAACGTTGGTCAGCTTCTATCAGTGGCCCAGCCTCTCAAGAGCAGAAGGATTAAACCTGTGATTCCAGTTTGGACAAGTGCAGAGCATGACCTAAACCTTCTTAGTTCACTCAAGAGTCTTCCCTTTCCCTCCTAAGCTGCCAAATCACGCTGCCAGATATTGCTCAACTGCTGATGTGGGTTTGCACTGCTTGTGCCACGTGTGAGGGGATGTTAAAAAGAGTCATTACCATTAGAGAATCCGCGTCTGTGTGTCTCTGTGCATGTGTGATTTGCTACAAAAAATCACTACAACATCACTGAAACCTCGTCAGAGGACTGGGCCACATGCATCCACAGAGAGCTCCCTAGGATGCTCCAGACCCACTTGTCCATTCCTCCAAGGCAGAGGGCAGGCTGTTTGTCCAGCACAAATCCAACCAAACTCTAAGCAGTCTCTAAGTGATTTCACTGATCCTAAAGGAACAAAAGATTATTTGGTTTAAGATTCAAAAAAGTCAGAATTTCCACCATTCCACCCTTTCTTGCCAAACCCCAAATATTTAAATTGAATGCAACTGGACTGAAAAAACCCCACCGAAACTGAGTATTTTGATTATCTGGGATCTCAGCCTTCTTACTGAGAAATAAAGTTACAGAAGGTGGAAAAGAAAGTACATTTTGGAAAATCCTTGACCCCAGTGCTACAGCCTTGCCCTTATGTCAGTGTCCTAACAGGATGAAAGGCTCTTCTGACCAATTCTGTTTAATTCTTCCTGGGAGGAGGAGATGCCTGCCTATTCAGTCCAGTATAACCTGCCTAAACTATCTCATTTACAGGGTAATCGTCAGCACAGCTGTATTTTGAGCTGGCAGCAGGAACATCCAGGTTCAGGATCTCTGCTTTCTTCTCCCCTTTTGTTTTTCCTTCTGATTTGCATATATGCACATCTGCAATTCAGATATACCCAGTTATATCAATTTTTTAATTCCCCCATCATTTGCTATGGCAGAGAATTGTGCAAACTAGAATTCTTAGTTCTCTGCACCGCTTTCTACAGATGTGTTTTCGTGCTAACAAAATGAAATGCCAGGGATTCCCTGTAGTGTGTTTCCAGCTTTCCAGAGCAGTCTGGGGAAGGAGCTTGTTCACTGATTGCTACAGCTACACAATGTCACAAAATGTCATTATTAATATATTTGCTTTATTAGGCAGAATAATATGAATTATTCCCTCATAAATTTTTACAGTAACTCCTCCCTACACAGGGCTCTGGTTGACAAGAGTTGTAGGTCTAATTATTGGAACATGTGCTTTAATGTGTTTTAATGTCATGTTTTCCTTTAATTGTATTATATTGTAAGAATGCTCTAGAAATAACACTATTAAAGTTCCCTTTCAAAACAAAGATCAATCAAAGAGACAAGCAATTATTTCATTATCCTTAAGAAGCTCATAACATAATGAAAGGAATGTTAAAAATAAACTAAATGGGTGTACTTGATTGAAAGAATAGATCAGTCCTAGTGACTTTTCTCAGAGAGTAAAAAATTATCCAGGATTACGTTTTCACAGCTTTGAGTATATTATGGATTCTCTGTTTCTAATAATTAAATAGGGAAGAATTTCTTCAATAATAAACTAAGAATGAAATTAGCAACAGTTGTATCTGAAGAGAAGCAAATACTCAAGATGAAAAGCCAAAACTCTGAGAGCAGGTGGGATCGGATGATGTTTGGGTTGACTGGGTCCTCTCCAGCCTGGCTTGGAGGAGACTCCACATGTGGCTCCACACCATCCCTGCTGGTAAGCCCTGGAACCCTCTGGAAGGGAACTTTGAAAAACTTTATGGGCCTACTTTGATTTTTTTTCAACTTTTTGTGATATTGGAACCTTTCAGAAGCTCAGATACTGAGGGTAGAAGCAGTGTAGAGGGACATCAGAGAAGAAGTTTTTCTAACAGAAAAGCTTTCCCGAGAAACTGTAGGAAGAAAAAGCTGGGCAGGTAGGATATGGATCAGGTGAGGAGACTGTCTCTCTTCTCAGTCCTCTATCCAAATCTGACTTCTCTGGCCTGTAGTCTAAAACAGGCAGCACCTGGTAACCACGAGGCAGCCTGGCTGCAGAAGGTGAAGGCAGCTTTGCTGAGCTGCTGGGACATTTGTCATGTGTAGCACTGGGGCCAGACAGGCTCTGCAGCATGGAAGACAAAGCTCGAAAGAACCAGAAAGAGCAAATGTCACCTTTCACGGGCAGAGGAAAATGCCTTGCTTCCTGTCTGCTTTCCTCAGTGGAGAGGGAAAACCAGATGGAGGAAGAGGGATCTCAATTCATCACCACTGGGCAGGCCAGGGGAGCATCACTGCGCTCCCCTGTGCTCCCTGCCCAGCAGCCATCCAGGACCAGGGGAGCCATCAGAATTGGTTTTCACAGGGTCACTCTGAGTGAGCTGTGCTGGAAGCAGCTCCTTGGACATCAGCTCTGAGCTAAACAGCCATTTTTACCAACATAACTCTCCCAGGGGAATGTGTTTTTACCCCTCACAGCAGAACTGGGCTGGCAGTGCCTTCCTACCATTGGTTGGACCTGAGCCTGAAGTCGGAAATGGTCCAATCTATGCTGAAAAACACTACACTGAAAAATACTAAATAAATTCCAGTATCTCCATGGATATTTCTTTATATAGAGCCAAATATGCCATGCACAGAGATAAACTCCAGAGTGGTTTACTCTGTGTGTTGCCTATATTCGAATGTCTCTTCAAAGCTGTTCAGAATTCTTTTAGCTCCCATTGCTCCCATTTTCCCGAGCGAAGCAAGGAGTGAGAGCAGCTGCAAGTGGCCATGGCACCAGGTGTGGGAACAGGTGACAGCCCAGATTCCAGGGCTTTGTTTGTCGCACTGACAGCAACGATAAGGGTTTCAACACGGTTAAACTGGGTCCTGACTCCCAGAAAGAAAATCCCTCTTGGCATCACTGCATCCCAGCATGGCACCATCGTTGGTTTAAGCAGTTTCTCAATCTATATAACCAGTTCATCCTGCCTGAGGTGTATGCATCAGTATTTATTAAAGTAGACTCTCGTGTCCTGTGTTTGCTGAAGAAAAATCTCTGCCTGACATTTTTCATCCTTTCTTTTGCTGTTTCTTTCTCTGAGGGGGGGCCTTGCTGTGGCAATTTCTTTCACATGTTGAGACAGTTGTTTTTCTAACACAAAACACTATACATTTCAAAAGCTTAGTAGGAAAGATATATTTCTAAGTCATGTTTCTTGCCAGAGGAGTAGTGAACACTAAACTTTGGCTGTAGACAGTGGTAGACGTGGGATTTGGTAGTTAACCAGTAAAAATATTAAAATAGGCAAAGTCTGTCATCATGTAAGAGACAGCTTTCAACTTTACTAAATGTCTTTCTACTCACAAAGTTAATGGAAACCAGTCACAATGATAAAATCTGTGATTGTCTTAAATAGAAAGAATTCTTGGTTCCTTGTGGTAGAAAGAAGACTGGAATTTAAATTCTTGGGCTTTCCTCCTCGTTTTTAATTCCTCTCATTTGATTAAAAGAAAGTTTTTTAAATGAACAGGCCAATGCAGGAAGAAAAGAGAAACACACATCTTTGCAAGATAAAACCTCAACTCTTTTAAAAAAATACCCAACCCATGCAATTATGAGAAATTCAACAGCCCCAAAACATATGGACCCAGAGCAGATAGAGAAGGTAAACAAAACCTTGGGCAAAAATAGGCAAATGCTGGAATGTTACTGTAGAATGCCTAATAAAAACATGACGGGAGAAACCACCGTGCAAACCACTTGCAGCTCGGGAAAAAGAACAGCGAGGCAGAGATGGGAGCCGCAGATAACAACGTGTGGAAATTTTCTGAGACAAATCAGGGAGAAAAATAAGGACAAAGAGAAATCTAAGAGATTCAGATGTGCCGGAATGCCAACAGAGTAGAGAAAATCACGGCGGAAAGAAAGTGTGAGAACATGGAGTTGAGAAGTTGTGGTAGCTCTGGAGAACCTCCCCAGTCACCGAGCACCACGAAAGGAGGAAAAACACTCCAGATCTTCTGCCTCACCTTAAGCATCTCTGCCTGAAGGAGGAGGTTGGACTATGACGTAGTGCTGTTGTTGCAGCCTTGCTACAGGTCAGGTCTGGAAGAAAACCCCATGTCTTGCTCTCACTTTGTGAGAGAGGCTGTTCTTTCAGCTCTTTTAGCCTGATGCAGCACAATCCATGCTCAGTCCCCTGCTCAGGCTCTGAAACAGCAGTGGCCCAAATAACAAATAGCAGAGTCTAAGTCTCACAGCATCAAAACTGAATGGGATGACTCTTGTTAGCCTAGAAAAGATAATATTGGCCCCTGCATGGAAGCCAAAAGGCAAAGTCAGCTGGTGTTTAGTGTGGATTTTTGTCTGCCCTCTGGAATACTCTAGAGTGATGAAAGGGGAAGTAATATTTTCTAGCCTATGAAAACTTCTATTGTAAAAATGGTCTAATCTGGTCTGTGCTAGAATGAAGCCATGACTCCCTGATGTTTTGCATTAACAAACAGAGAAGGACTCTCATCACAGCAAACATTAACCCAGTAACCTTCACACCTGCCTGTTCAGACCTACTGGTGAGGTCAGCTCTCCCATCTCTCGAACATCACAATGTTCTTCTGTCTTAATTTGATGTAATGGAGGCTTTTTGTAGTGGAACTTGAAGGATCCTGAGTCTAACCCGTGTCAATGACGAAACAGGCTGGAATTAATCTCCATGAGCTTTGCCGGTGTGGTTTAACCACGAGGTAGCTAACAGATTATCAACTGGGTGCATTTTTTCATTCATGGAGAAATACAGTCTCCAGTGAGACTGTGAGAAACTCCAGGGGATGATTCATGCCACCCTGAAGCAAGTACCTACAACAGGTGAGTCAGGGTGCATGGTTGCTTCTCTCTTCACAACAGCAACCTCAGGATTTGTTTAGCTTTAAACATCCAGCTCACACATGACTCATGCTCAATTAAAAAGAATCACCCAGAGGACTTTGACATGTTTGGGTCAGGCCCTAAAAGGTCATGTGCATTTAGAAGTAGAATTTGCTGGGAAAAAAGTCATTGAAGCCCTTTTATTTGGAGGAACGTCAGTATGGCTGCTTCTCCAAAATAAAAACTTTTTCTTTCGGTCAGGGTAGGGGAACCATGTTGGTTCTGATAGTACCTGGGGAAGATTCCTCAGTCTGGGCTAGAATTGTTATCAAAATGAAGCAAATACCCCAAACACAAGAACTGAAAGCCACTGCAGTCGTAATTGTTCCTGTTGGAAGAACGTGAGCTTTGTTTGGGAGGCCAAAAGAACACCTGAAACCAAAGACACAAACCTGTCAAAATGGCATTCACCAAACCTGTGACTTGTCTTTGTCTGTCCTCTTCCTGATGCTCTCCTGCACTGAACTGTGCTGTATCTTAGCAATGTTAATGTTAAAAGGTTAAAATATGGTGGTTACCTGTGCAAAAGTTTTAATTTGACTTTGAAAAATACCTCAGTAAGTGGTCAAGTGTAGCTGGCACGCATTTATGCTGCAACATAGCTCTTAAATGATTCCTCTTAAATGTTTAAACTTAGTCATTCCAGGCAATTTTGAGAAATATTGATAGTTTTACTGGTTTTTAGTAGTAATGGACAGTACATAATTACTAAAAATGTAATATTTTTACACCTGTGTTCTTTTATGATAGTGTTACTCCTGTGCAAAATTAAATGTCAGCAAGAGTTATTCTAAAATGCAATTTTAAATAAATGTATTATTACACTGAGGAGGTAATACGGTGATTTAATATGGTGACTAGTCACACCTGAATAACTAAAGAGTTTGTTTTTACAGGGAAGCACTACATTCACTAAAGTGAGGGAAAAGTATTTTATTACAAATAGATTATCTTGGTGCTTTCACTCAGTTTGGTGCAAAACTTCATATAGAAACTGGAATTTGACAGAAGTGTAGCTGGGGAGAAAGTTTAAAAAAAAAAAGGCAAAGGAAAACCAAGTAAAAAGTTATCAAAGCAAGGTCACTGAACACAAAACGCTGTGGAAGAGAGCAGCCAAGGACCTTCCTCCACAGCTGTGCACTAAAACCCCACAGGGTCCTGCAGGAGTTACTGCAGCAGCAGGAACAGGGACACCCCATCCCGCTTCGGGGTGAGATGGGCAGCTCTGCAGGGCTGGAGCAGCCCCACCACTGCCGGTAGTTTTTGGACTGCTGGCTACAAGCCACTCTCCACCCACTGTAATTTGTAGGGCTGGAGAATTTTGGATAGCTCATTTTAAAAATTCTGTTCGACCCATGAACACCAGGTGCCGAATGAATGCAAAAGAACGTTATATTTTTTCAGCCAGAAATTTCTGGAAGGAACCTAATTTGCTGACACTGTAAATTCAAAAAATCTGTTTTGTGAGTACGTGGTTAATTGGGGTTAATTGCAATGCTGAAGTTCTTATTCTGACTGGGAAAGGTTTTGTTTTCCTTGTGGGTCATCTTAGGGCTGGAAGGCAAGTTTGTCCACAGATATGTCCACTGCGTCCTCTTTGTGAGAAGAGAGGTGTGAGAGGCTGCACGACTGAACCACAGACCACGATGTGTACCATTTATGTCCTGCTCCTTTTTTTCCTTTTTTACCTACTTCAACACACAAAAACTATGCAGGAAGAATTGGGAACCTCGACCCAATAAAAGCAGAAAGGTTCTGAGTGTCTCTCAGAGTAAAAGAAGAGTGTGCATCTTCATTCTACAGAAAATTGTTCTGCTTCTCCTAAAATGGCCTCTGTAATTTTTTTATAACTTGCTTATTTCCCATCAGTGCAGTTTCCGTTCTTTGCTGATTTCTTGCATCAGACTATTCACTAGATAGGAGGATGTAAAAGGGAATTAAAAAATAAAGAAGAAATAAGGATCTGTTCCCAAAGACAGTGAAAACAATGGGAGTCAAAAAAACTGGCATTGACAAAAGATTTTATTTCCCTCAGGAGAGTAAGAATGATCCTAGCCAAAATTTTATAAAACAAAGATTCCAGTAATAAGTCCAATACAGCAGAACATAAATTGGCATCACATTTAGGTTCTTCCTTCCTTTCTAACAGTGGCACACACCTCAGATTATGCTTGATGAGTAAGGTAAAAGTTGTCATTATTGTAATAACTACATACAGCATTGTCTTTAATCTTGCTATGGGATTTTAGGCTGACTACTGTACATATTGCTTCTGACGGCTAAAAGCTGAGGGTAACCCCTAAAAAAGATTAAATCTTTCTCTTTTTTTTAACTTTGGAAATTACAAACAGAAGAGCCTGCGATGTAGAGACACACACAGAGGGAAATTATCTGAGAGAGGCTTTAATAAGCTAAATAGGTTCAGCCTAATGTAGATTCATGTCTTCATTAATTTAGTGGATGATTTTCAGAAGAGTGAGCCTCTCTTCCTCTGGAGTAGGCAAAATGCAGCTAAACTCACCCCCTGCTGATTTGCTATGGGTAAAATCATCTAGAAATCACTTAATCTGAAAGCAAAAATCCTCTTAGGTATTTTCCCAAATACTTCCTTGAATAGGCTAAGCGTAGGCAATCGTATGTGGAAGATCGTGGTTTAGCTGAAGATTTTCCTACAGCACAGCCCCAGCCCTGCATCTCTTCCCCTCAGCTGCCCACGATGGCTCTCCCTCCTCTGGCTTTGGGAAGGAGCACTGGCTGTCCGTGCTCCAAGGAGCTGACAGCTGCAGTTCAGACTCAACAAATCAAGTTAGAGGAAATCTCGTGGGAGGGAGCTGTCACACGGGGTCACATAAATGAAAAAGCGGCACTCAAGAAGCAGGCGTGTCTGAGGTGCCAAAGAACTGCTCCTGAGGAGGTGACTGAATGGCAAGAAAACCTGTTTCCATCCCAGCTGCTCCACAGTGCCCATTCAGCAACAGCAAGCCCGCACGTGCCAGCTGCTCCTGTGGCATGCAGAACATGACAGACAGAGAGGGAACAAGAGCTCCAGCCCAATCCATCACCCCAGCATCCTGTGTGCAGTGCAGGATGTGCTGGAGCTGCAGAAGGAGATTCAGAGTTGTATAAAACTGGTTTTAAAAAACCCCGAAACATATTCTAGTATGGCAAAAATACACATTGGCTAAGGATAATTTAATGCAAAATAACAGTTTGCTCAGATGTTTTTATCTTCTTTGGAACCATTCAAATTTGGGTAAATGGCTGCCTCTGCACTGTAGTAGCTTTAGGGTAGCTGTTGGGTTTGTTGGGAGGTTGTGGTCAGGAAGATTTTGTTTGCAGGTGCTGTGCCATAGGTCTGAAGGGAATTCTCTGCATAAGGTACTTCATTCTCCTGATCGCACTTTGGGCATAGAAAGTGCACTAAACCACATGAATTCACCTAAATAAACAGGTCCTCTATCTCAGTGGTAATCTAAGTGCTGCAAACTCTGTTCCTTAACAACAGCCTAACTGACATACTTTCTTTTGGGAAGCTGGATTTCAGCAAGGGATTTCAACTTCCCAAGTACCAAATATTGCTCTTGCAATTAAACACTCTTCTTTTTTCTTTCTTTCCTTTTTTTTTTTTCCTCCCAAGGCTTTTTAAAATATCCTCTGATTAAAAGGCATCACATTTAAGTATTGATTACCCATGCAGTTTGTAACTGATTTTATTATTATTTTGTTTAATGGTTTTAACAGGATGAGGGACCTCTACATTTGGAGGCTCACTAAATCCCTACAGCTTTCTATTTGATTGCCAGGATCTTTTTTCTGATTTCTTATTCACTGATAGTGACCAAAAATCATTTAACTGTAGTACTTGCCTACAGTGAGTTAAAGATATTTTTCTGTGCAGTGCATACTCACATGATGGTCTTTGCTACATGACAGTAAGGCAGAGATCTTTGGTGGGATCTGATATGGGAATCTGCATGTGATGATTTATGTTTTGTTCTAATTTGATCAGGGTAAAGACTTTTTACCCTTTAGTGTATTTGTGTCTGTAATCTCTACATCTCTTGGCAGCAAAATTGGTGCCATGGATGAACTGGTGAGTTAGTACCAGCAGTGAAGAATGAGACTTTCTTTCTCCTCTCCCAGTCTTTAAGTGGTGTTGCTGGTCCAAATCCATTAATGGTTTTGCTACCATCCTCCAGCAACGTGGGAAAAGAAAAGACAAAGACTATTCATGTCAACAAGGAATCGGGGAGGGGGGAACGAAACAAAACCAGACCAGGCTTTCATAATCAAAGAAATGTCTCTGTCCTTATACAGTGTAAAACAGGATAAAAAAGGAAATATATTTAGGATTCCTCAGCAGTAAATATGCCTGTAGTCCGAAAACCAGCATCAATATACACAGAGATAACTGACATGCCATTTTAACTGCACATTTCGGTTGAAAACAATTTTGAGAACTCACCAAAAAACCTCCCAGTCTGAGGCATACACAGCTTGTGTTCACACTGCCACATGATGGATGCCTAATGGTTTCCTCCAGACAACCAACCTTAAAATATCTTAGACCTTATTGTGTTGGTGGTGTTTATAGTTTCTGCTGCTGTCAAGCCTAGGAGCCGAGGGCCACAATTGTGCTGAGAATGGCAGAAAGAGAGCAAAACCCAGCATTCCCCTGATACTGCAGTCTAAGCAAAACCTCATCTGTCACCTGTTCTTTCCTCCAGCTGATGGTTTGTGTTTTCTCCAGCCTGAGTCTTCAGCGAAACCTCTCTGAGGTAAGAACAACTTGTTGCTGACACGTCTGGCTGTCACTGGCTTTTAAAGGGTTGTTGAATGAATAAACAACAATACACTGAGCAGAGCTTTATATGTGCCTGTTTGGGTTTTGGGGGTTTTGGGAGTTTGGGATTTTTGGGTTTTGGTTTTTTTTTATCTCAGAGGGGGAACGGACTCCAATGGCTTTTGGAATATTTACACTCAGCTGAGTTTTTCTGGAATCCACAAAAATACAAGCCATAATAACCAATAAATTATATTTTCTGTGCTGTTGTGTAATTCCATTGTAATTCTCTGGAATTCTATTGAAATTCTTCTTGGAGATGCCTCTGTCCTCTGCTGGATCTGGCCAAGGAATTGAATGTGGGCTAGCGAGGAGCATTAATGCAGTGATGGAACGTGTCCATCCGCTCTATTGTGATTCCAGGCAGCCAGCTTCTTTTTCAATGTCTCTCTTAAAGGCTGTGGCACTTGAATGAACCAGCACTAGAGTCAAGCAGGACACCAGAAGCCAATTCACCTTCTGATACCTGACTTCTAAAACATATTTTCATAGAGCCATAGAATCATCAAGGTTGGAAGGGACCTTTGGGATCATCCAGAGTCCAACCATCCCCCCAGCACTGCCGCTGCATCCCCTAAACCACAAAGCCTCCCCTGGCCCCTGGAGCTGCTGGTTATGAGGAGGAGGTTGAGCCTCTCCTCTTCCCACCACCCTGCTTTCATCTGACTACTCCAGGCAGTGGCTGCTTAACCCAAAAACTCTCCACTGCCACCTGAGCAGCACTGGGAACCCCACTGCCAGGGTTAGGAACACCAGCACCACTCTTCCCTCAGCACAGCTGCAGTGAAGTAGACTCCTTTAAAAATGTGATGCACATGCACAAAAGGCACATCTTTACCAAGTACCTGAGAAATGAAGGCAGAGAAATCCCTCTGCTAACTCTAACCTGAGGCCAGTGCTTGCTTTTGGTGCTGTGAATAGGGTGGCACATTAGTCCCTTTGGATGATCTCTTGCATGAAGCCCCATCCCCGCTCCTGGCATGGCCAGCCCCACCTCCTGAGCTCTCCCCTGCCTGATTCATGTGGCAAACTTCAGCCTAAGTTGCTCTCTCCAGATTTTTGCTGCCTGATTCTGCCCCTGCCCACTCTGTCTTTTACTAAAACTGCCTGTGAGTCGCTCAAACCCACAGAGTCTGCTCTGTTTCTTCACTCAACCCTGTCATGATCAATTGTTTCAGCTACTTTGAGTTTTCTGTGGAACATGTGCCAGTTTTATTTCCAAGAATGCAACATCACCAACATTTTTCAATTATTCAGATAGGTTTTAGGCTGTCATCATCTCCATCTCACTGGAAGGAATTACTCACACTTGCCCTACCTCTGGTCCCGCTGACACTAATGTGATGACATTGACTCTGCAGAGGTTACTTCCAATTTCAGCAGGAAGGAGAGAGCAGGATCCATCCCTACTATGCTGCCTCTCCTGCCATGTGGAGCAATGCTGAGCTGCTCGGTGCATCTGGTTTCAAAATAAAACCCTCTACAACAGACAAATATGTTAAACCTTTGAAAGACTTATTTCCAGGTTTCAACAACATTCTCTTCAGAAACGAGCACTTAATGGAGTTCATTTAAGGTTGTTGAAGCCACAACTTGCTGTCAGCACTATTTACCACTTCAGTGGCTCAGCTAGAGCCTCAGCTGTTGTGAGCCAGTTCAGTGCTAATAACGGAGTCCTCCTGATTTACATCAGCTGAAAATCTGACCGAGCTTCTGCCAGGCTGACAGCCTTCCTCTGCTGGGTTCCAGTAGCTGTTTACACGCTCACTCAGTGCAGACAGTAGTAAAAGCAGTTTTTCTTCTGACACTCCTGTCTGTGCCCTATTTTTAACATAAAACCAAACAAGCGTGGCAGATGCTCCAGCGTGGTGTCCTCTATTGACTGGGCACTTCAGCTGGGCAGACACCAGGATTCGCTTTCACAGCCCTGGAACACAGCTGGAGCGGCCCATCAGTGGTGCCTTGTACTCCTCTCTCAAGGGCTGCATTCAGGGTCTCTTCTTCCCAGTCCTTTGGGAACTGATAGAAGCAAATCTCCATCTCTCCCTGCAATCCCTGCTCCTGCACTCCTTGGCTTTGCTCGCTGGGCTGAGAGGAGGGACCTTCGTTTTTTCAGTCATTACTTTTAAATTCTATTTTCCAGAAAGAACAGCTCAGTTGCTTTACATCCACTGGGCTTCTTACTCGCTGCTGCTGTAATTTCCACTCCTGCTCCCAAATTAAAGAGCCACAGATCTTGCCAAAGCCATGGCACTGGCCCATTTCCAGTTACGCAGGTTAAAATCATCAACATTTTTTTACTTCAAGCCTTTTGTCATCTTCCAGGGTTCTGCCCTGGCTAATGCTGTGTCTGAAGCCTGTAACAAAACTGTATCATCAACTCACAGAGCCAAAGCCCTGCAAAATGGCAGCCATCTGCTTCATGGTGAACTGGCAGCGCCCAGGAGGCTGAGAAGTGGATGATTTTAGTGAATAAAACCACAATGCCTTCTGTCATTTATTTCAACAGCAACATTAATTTTATTATCTTTCCCTCTAGTTTGCCACAGAAATTTGTTGAGAGCCATCAAGGGAGGTTTTGACCCTCTGAGTTATTAGGTTGATAAAATGTCAGTTTACACCTCCTGCAGAAGCCCAGCTTTTTTAACAGCGGGGAACGACTGCTTGCAGGCAGATCCAGACATCCTCTTTCGGAAGGTACCGAGGGAATGTTAATTTCCTGTTAGCTCATCCCCGCTATTTAGTAGGTGGAGAATGGTGGCACCACCCAGCAGGTCATGCTGAGGGACTGGATGGAGCAGAGGGCACTGTGAACTCAGGGACATCACACCAGAGGCCCTGGAGGAACACTGAGCTGTCATCTGGGAGAGAGAGCTAAAAACTGGCCTGAGGGCCAATCCAGCTTGCGGGGTAGAGAAACCAGGGTGCAAAGGGGTGGGGAGATTTGTTAATCCACCGCATGGCCCCAAATCAAAAAGCTGAGAGGCAGTTTTTTGAGACTGCCGATACCAAAATATTTCAAAGAGAAAAGAGTGAAAGCCACAAATACGTGTGATTAGCTTGATAATAAGAGCATTGCGTTTGTGGCTGTGCCTTAATTTCCCTTCTGAAGGATGCATTTTACCATTTGGAAAGATACCTTTCTCAAAAAAACTTCATTGGGACTTTCTCTTGATTGCCTGCTGCCTTCAGATGGAGCGTTAAAGGAAAGTGCTGTATGTGACATAAAAAACTGTGAGAGCTGACAACAATAAATCTTGCTTAGAAGAGCTGCTACCACCACAACATTTGTGATTTCTGAATTTAATTTTAATGCACAGATCTCACACTTTTGTGTCAGTTTTTAAGGGTATATCAGGATATTGTGCTCCAGCACTGTATGTTAATGGATTCCTGCCTCCCTCCAGGAAAAATGGAATATTTCTTCTCTGAGCTTTCACACACTCTTCTGCCAAGTCAAAGCAGAAAGGAAAAACTGTGTACAATGTTTTATTAGGCCAAATGTCAATTTGTTTTTCTGAAATCTTTACCAATCTCCCTGGCATTTAACATTCAAACAGAGAAAAAAAAAAAAAGGCAGTGAAATAATAAGGCTTTCATTTCAGTCAGCAGTGCCTGAGACATCCAACAGGCCATGGTACATGGAGCCGTATTTCTCTGTTATGTAGGAAAGGGGAGGCAGTGAAACATGCTCAAGAAGGTGGACAGCATCTGGGTAAAAAGGAAAAAGATAGAATCACATTGTATTTTTGAGCCTTTTAAGCCATCTTTCATTAATTTCTGCTGAATCTGGCTAAAGACAGCACACCTCCCATTTGGTCAGATCTTGGTCTTGCCCTCAAAAGATGAGTTTTTTCCATGAATAAAAGGATTTCAGTTTCCACCTCCCTTGGAAACCTTCTCACACTTCCAGCTCACTAGACAACACAGCATGAATGTGAGCTGAACCTCTTTACATATTAGCATTGTTTGGTACTTGGTATTTGAAACAAATCAGCACAGATGCCTTGGCCAGCCAGGAAAGCCCAGCTGAGTCAGGTATTTCACTTGACATAAGAGCTCAGGAGTTTGTAAACTTCCTTTCCAATGCCAGGGCCACTGCTTGATCACCCCACTGAGAGACATTCCCATCTCTTGAATCCCAGCCTCTCACAGGAGCTCTCCTGGCCATGGGCAAACTGGGTCCTGGCCATACCCTGTATAAAGTCTGGGCATCCCAAGTGCCACCTCTGCCCTTTGAACATCCTTGCTGTACCCCAGTGAAGCCCAGCGCACACATCCAGACTCCTGCCTGCATGACGAGGGTGCAGAGCTGCTCTGTGCGTGTCCAGCTGCCTCTGGGGTTCAGCTCCAAGGGAAATACTGACTGTCTGTCCAGAGAGTCCCTTTGATAAAAGAGACACAGAATCAGGTTTGCTTTTTTGCGTCCCGAGGGCTGTGGAGAGACTTGGATAAGCAATGCTCGTAAGTATTTAACACAAGGACTAGTATCTAATCCAGATTTGGTTTTGACAGGGACAGCTCTGTGCCCACACTTACCTGTCAGCAGGATTTGTGTCGTATTAAGAGTATGCCCAGCAAGACTCACAAGTATCAGCTGCAGATTTAAGTGACTTCTATGAGTTGTAACTCTTTTGTATTTTCAGTTACACCGTTTTTAAGTGGGAAAAGGAGCCTGGATTTTACTTGAAAGGTCTTTACTGCAGAGGCTCAGTGTGTTAGCAGCCTCTGGGATCACTTTTGTCCACTGGATATTACAAAGGGATTCAGTTTGGGACCTTAGCCCGTGTCAGGGGTGTGTCTGGGGAACAGAATTCATCCTGTTTCACCGTGAGCATGACAAAGGCTTTTAGCATTAATGCCGTGCCCAGATAGTGGATTCTTCCCAAAACACCACTGGGCTGTTGGCATCAGTTGTTCTGAAAATATTCTCCATTACCTACCAAACAGCCATATTCCTGTTGGACTGTGAATTGCTGCTGCTGGAGCAGTTCTTTCCTTGCCGCTGGAAAATGGGGCCTTGTTGCTTTGCCTCTTGGTACTGAGGCATCTCAGTGACAGCACAGCAGAACACGACAGCAAAGAGTGTAAAGTAGTGTATCTGTTCACTTGCCCACGAGTTATTCTTCCTGATGCATAGGAACACTTTTCCCACTGAGCTCCAGCTGAAAGTCTGCAGAACCCTTGCACTGAAATCCTAAAGAAACCTGATGTCATGGATCAACTTCTTAATTTTTTTTCCAGGGCTCTAAAAGCAATAACTCATCAGAGGGAGGTTAGAGGTATTTAAAAGTAAGAGATTCACCCTGTTTCTTCATCACTGCTGCCTCCCCCTTCCTCCTGCCCATCTAAATGTGACAGCAGTGCCAGGTCCCTACAGACCTGGTCTAAAATCAGCCCAGAGGCTGCAGGGAGGGCAGGGGCAGACATCTCCGTGCAGCTGAGGCACTTCCCTTGATAGCACAGACCCAACCTCATCGGAAAAGAAAGTTTTTCAGAGAGCTAGAAGGAATATACATCAATGACACCACAAGAAAGAATTCACAACTTTTCCTTTGAAACAGCACAAAAATGTGTCCAAAGGGTGGAGGGGCTCCTTTGCCTAATGCTCTATCTTTCTGAAATTATTTCACCCAAAAGTACAACTTTCTACTAAGAGCTTTTTGCCCAACTCAGATCTTTTCCATCTGGTGTGGTCTGTGCAGGATCCATTCATATTTGAACCTTCCTGGCTATCAGCCCAATGAAGTGATCTGGCCAGGATAAAAGAAAATGGTGAGTTTACATTTCCCCCTTCTGGCGTTCTCACACTCTTCTATATTTTTAGTAACAATCCTGTTTACAGAAGAGAGGTTGGACAAAAAGAATAGCCATAGGCAAAAAGTTGACTTGAAATATATTTCAGCAGATATTTATATTCTAGTTAACTCAAAATTTTCTCATAAAATATCTGCTCTTCTCTACTCAGGGGAGGAGGGGATCATTTGATGAAAAAAAAATAATTTATTAATTTCAGGCTATTATTTTCTGCTAAAAATACCCCTGGATTTGGCCAAAAGAAAAATATATTTTCAACAGAACAGCAGTGACCTCTCCAATATATGGATAAGTAATAAAAGGATGGCATATGGCCCAAACAGTGCACAATCAAAGAGATCTTTAGGCATTTTTAAAGCCCTGGCTATCACAGGAGATAGTGTTGATTCAAGTTCCCTTTCATCTTTTCTTTTTTCTCTGCTTTCAGAACCCGGCTAAAGTATTATCACAGATGATTCAGGGAAGATGGAAAGGTACATCTCACTGGGTTCTGGCAATGAACCCTTTATCACCCCAAGAAGAGCTTTTCTGGAATGTCACATTCCTACAGGAGATTAAGAACCACCAGGCAGGAGATGGGGTTAAGCCCCTGCCTTCTCCTTGAGACTTCAAGGCTTGCATGGAGACTTGTGGTTTTCATTCTGCCTTCTGCAACAACGCCAGCTTCGGGTCTGAGTTCAGCATATGGACCTCTCTGAGGTCTGGAAACGTGAGGATCCTGTGTTTTGGTTGGGTGTCCTCCTGTTGAAAACATGTCATTGCCTTGGGTGAATTGTGATCAATGTGTATTTAATAAACCACAGGGAAGCGTGCAGCTATTCAGTACCTTTCACCAGAGGCTCTGAGAGTACTTCACAAATAAATAGCCGAGTTTTAGAACAACTTCTCATTCCAGGTTTTTTAGATAGTAGGAAAGCTGACATCCAAGTGGCTTTCCCACAATCACACATCAAAACTGCACCAACTTGTGAACAGAACTAATACATCCCAATTCCAGCTCTAGTTTCATTCTCAAACAAGATTTGTTACTTCTGGACTTCTTATTCATCCAAAATTGCCATTACTGCTGGCCAGAGATAGATGTGATCATTTACACCAGTGTACCTTTTTTTTTAGCCTGAAACTTTTTTTTTTTTGGCTTGAAACTCCCCTCTTTAAGAGGAACAAATAAAATGGATAAATTTGAGCAATCAGAAGAGAAGGTGTGCAAGGACAACCAGGAGCAACAGGTTCAAACACCAACTGCACGGCCCAAACCAGCGCTGGCTGCTCCTGACCTGACACATCACCTTTGAGAGTTCCTTTGGAGGTGATGGCTGCTGCCGTGCTGATCACAAAGCAAAGAAGAGTGGCAGAAAGGGTGGAGAGCAACAGGCTGTATCTGGAAAAACTGGAGACAAATCCAGTCCTGGTCAAAGCAGATGTAATTTGTGATGAGAGGAGCAAAGCTGAGCACTTTCACAGCAAAAGTGATTTTGTTGTTGTTCTCTGGGTCCTGAATTCCTGCCCTGCCATGTAAGAACGATGTCCAAGGCCAAATACTTATTAATAATACTCATTAGTTAATAACAACAGTAGTGCTATTGGAAAATTTCAGGTCCCATACTCACAACTTGCTGCCAGGGTAGTCACTTCCCAAACTGACTTCTGAAATTAGAAACAAACAGGCCCCTTCTAAAGGCAATAAACAGCATTTTAATTGGACTAAAACCTATAAATCTGTCAGCAGCTAGTTACCCTGGCTCCCCTGTGTGATCAGCAGCTTTGAATGCCCTTCTGGGTCTTTTCCAGATGACTATGTAGCGATCTGATGTCATCACAACAAAGGTGTGATCGAACAAGGAATCACGGCCTGGTGGCTCAGTGCTGGGCTCTGGGGCTGAGGTGCCCAGCTGGGCGTGCTGGAGAGAAGGTGTCACCACAAACAGGGCAGAGGGACAGCCTTGTGCTGCACAGCTCTGACTGTGTGGGCTGGGAATACATGGGCATGAACGTGAATTAACACCCTGGCTAACTCTCACGTCAGGGCCACGTGAAATGCATGTTACAATTCATTTTCCTGAGCTAAACCAGTACGTTTGACTCTATTTTTTTGTGTGATGGAAGACTTTTAAAGGAATTCTCACGCATCTCAAAAAGATGCCAAGTGTTAGCCTTGTGATGCAGAAGATCCCATCCAGAGAATGGGTAGCGATGCCCTGGTGACCACTCGCCTGACAAGAACATCCTTATAGAAAAATAGACCAAATAAATACACAAATCTGAAGGGAGGAGGGAACAACCCTTTTCTGCCTGAGCAATACTGGAAAAAATCATGATACAGTCTCCAGAACACTAGAAATAATCAGCATGTCTATGCTACTGTTTACACTTTGCTCACTTTTTATTGGTATAATTTTCACTCTTAAGAATGAAAAGAAATTCTGAAGAAAGAAAGTTCATTCTTAAGAAAGAAATTTCATTCTTAAGAAAGAAATTTCATTCTTAAGAAAGAAAAATTAAATATTTCACTAAACAGAACTGAATATTTTACTTAAACTATTTTGACTTGAGGCTTTCATACAGTGCAGGAGGAGACAGCCCTTTCCCTGTGTCCCAGCAGGCACACAGCATCACCTGTGCCAGCCCTGCTACAGGCTGGGTGTGACTGGATGACCTCTACCAAGCTGTGACCATTCGCACCACTGCAAAGCTGGTCCTCAACTGCAGATGTGCTCAGTGCCAGGCTCCAAAGGAAAACAATTATAAATTTCAGCAACGTGCCTGTGAAAACAACTGGTTCTCTGGGCCCTTGAAATACCCTGTATTTATAAACAAAAGAGGGGTTTAGTTTTTCTTGTCCTAGAAAAACACGCTGGAACGTTTCACCACCGTTTTCTTTCACTTTAATTAGCAAGCAAAGAGGGAATGTCAAAGAGCAATTATACAAAATATATACTGTGCTGATTAGGGATTTCTTTTCTGTAGCATGGAGCAGGCAGCTTGAAGTTCACATTAAATCTCTCTCCCCCTCTAATGAGATATGCCTTATCCAACACGGAAAGATACAATTAACTCAGGAAAGAATGCAGCCACTTTCTCAGGGGGAAAAAACAGAAGGGAGGGAAGGAAGGATTCATGTTCAAAGGTGAAGCATGAAAGGCTGATCCTGCAGATCCTAAGCATGCATCTGACTGAAAAGAAACATCCTGAGCAGCTCCAGACCTTTAAATAAGCTCACAGTTTAACAAGGCCCAGTCCTGGTCCTGAACACTTGTGGGTTCCAGGCTAAATTACCTCTCTCTTTGCCTGGAAGAGCTGATACCGTGTGCCTCCCCTTGCCCAAGCGATGGTTGTTTGGGGACCAGGAAGTCAAAGAATTAGGAGACTGAACAGAGGCTTAAAGGGACCCCAAAGGCCACCACTACCTCTGTACTCTCTGGGGACTGCAAAGCTTGTGTCGGTCCTGGCTGACCTAAAGCGGCTCTGGGAAAGCTGGAGAGGGACTCTTTACAGGGGCATGCAGTGATAGGACAAGGGGGAATGGCTTGATGTTGAAGGAGGGTGGATGTAGATTAGATATTAGGAAGAAATTCTTTATTATGAGGGTGGTAAGACACAGGAACAGGTTGCCCAGAGAAGTTGTTGACACTCCATCCCTGGAAGTGTTCCAGGCCAGGCTGGATGGGGCTTGGAGCAACCTGGGATAGTGGAAGGTGTCCCTGCTCATGTCAGGGGGATGGAACCAGGTGATCTTTAAGGTCCCTTCAACCCAATTGTTCTGTGATTCTATGATTCTATGATTAGCCAGCCCCAGCTGCACCTTGGCCACCCCAATTCCCACAGGGAATGGATGTTCCTGGGGGCTGCCCACCTCGCACCTCAGCCCAGCCTTACTGCTCATTTGTATGACTTCAGAGTGTTTGGGGGTTTTTTCCCTCATGACATTTGTTATTATTTTCATTTGAAGAGGCACAGCATCCCTCTCTCCCCTTGTCCCCAGCGGTGGGCAAAGGGTGCCGGTGCCAGAGCAGCGCTGGAGCGTGTGCTCCTCCAAATCCCTCCTCGACGGATAGCGGGGTCACAGGAAAAAAAAAAAACCAGCAACAATCCAGGAGCATAAATTGGACCCAGAAGGGCAGATGCAGACTGAGCAGGAAGCGCTGGCCCGGGGCGAAATGAAACAGCTGTTGCCATTGTTCTGTCTCTGCGCGCTCCGCGGCCGGGCCGCGGCAGCAGCTGCTCGCAATTACCGCACATGAAAGGGGGGCACGGGATTAGGCGAGCGACGAAAAAGCGAGGGGACCGCGAGATTTATCACCCAGCGGCCGAGCAGCCCCGCTCCGGAGGGCGGCGGCAGCCCCGGGACCTGCCCGCGGGCAGAGCCCTGCCCGGCCCGCACCGAGCCCCGCCGGGGATGCCGTGCCCCGCTGGTGGCTCGCACAGGCGAAGGACAAAGCCGCGGGGATCCACACCCGGGGATCTGCCCTCGGGAAGCCCAGAGCCGCCAGCCGGGATCCGCTCGGGTCAATTCTTGGCGTGATCCTCTCCCGAGAGATGCCACCGGGACCGGGGACTAACCGGGCTAAGCCTATGGACAGATTCCATCACCTCTCTTCTTACGAGCAGGAAAACAACAAGCAGACGAGATACAAGCTTAACATTCCTAGTGAAATTACTTCAGCTCTTCCACATAATCAGAGTCGTAAAATTAAAATAAAATAAAAATAAAATAAAACAAAACAAAATAAACCCTCCCAGCTTTCTTTTTGCAAGGAGTGATGAGCACAAGAAAGGTTTTTCGGAAGGTGGAGCATGTGTTTGCCATCTTCGCTCCTGATATGGAAACCATATGCTTAAATACCCCACCAAACATACGCAATATAACACTCTTTTTTATTAAAGGTGGTTTTATAAAAGCTATCCACCTTCCATCCACTGGTGACTCCCAAAGAGGTCACATATTCCTCACTGCAACTATCAATATGTATTTGGGATAAATTAAGCTCCAAATAGACTGTTTCTGATTATTACTGCCAAGGGAGCAAGAGGCCGTCTTATTTTCTCTCACTGATAAATTAAAAGAACTGTAATGGGTGATTTCTGCAACCTGTAAAAGGGCAACACCATCTGTGGCTCATTTAGTGTCGCTTTAAAGAAAATTTATTTTATTAATTTGGGCAGAGTATAAAGAGAATATACTTTTTTTAAAAAAATCTACTGCTAAAGAGAGAGAAGCAGCAGTAGATTTGCCCCATCCCTGGAAGCGTTTGCCCCATCCCTGGAAGTGTTTCCCCATCCCTGGAAGTGTTCCAAGGCAGGCTGGATGGAGCTCTGAGCAACCGGATCTAGTGAAAGACATCCCTGTCCACGTGATGGCGGTTGGAACTAAGTAATCTTTAAGGTCGCTTCCAACCCAGGCCATTCTATGACTCTAGAAGAAATCTCTAATTCAGAAAAAATATTTCGCGAATGAAAATTGCCTAAAGTGTTATTAGAAGTGCAGAAGTTCCTGCCTTCCTCTTAACTTTGATTTTTTTGCCCTGGCAACTAGAAGATCTCGACATGAGATGGCTTTAACTAAGTTCTATATCACTGATGAAGGGATAGATGAGAAGCAAAACATGAAAAAAGCAGAACTGAGATTGAGGCTGCTCCACTGCTCCTCTCTTTGGAGTCAGAAGGATCCAACCAGCCATCCCCCTGGTGTGATCCTTGCAAAGATCCATATGAGATTGTTTCCTTCAGGCTGTGCAGCCAGGAGCAGCACCACTTCGTCAAATGGGTTTTTAGTTTACGCAGCACTCAAAAACACCAACAAAGAAGAGTAGGGAGAAAGAAGAGGGAGAGAGGATAGCAATTTCCCATCCTTCAAACCAGAGGTATATGGTAGCAACCACGACGTGACCACCTTTGTCTGGACTGACAAGCAGGAAGTGGAGAAAAGATCAAAAGCAAGTGGAAATCAAAAGGATTAAGATATTGAAATTCTTCTGTTTTGCCACAGGCTGTCACCCTAGCTCCACGTATCACTCAGCCAGACAGGAACACTCTGTGCGAAGCAAAGAGAAATAGCTCTAGAAGTCTGGAAGCTTGCTTCTCTTGGAATTTAATTGGCCTGCAGGTTGCCCACAACCTCAACTCCCCTGCTTGTAATTCAGAGAGTAACATTAAATACTAACAATAATAAATAATTATTAAATAATACGTTAATTTTTGTAAGAGATGGCAAATTCTGTGGGGCCTGGCTTGTTGAGAGGGGTCTGCCTCAACTCTGGGGTTCCAAATGACATCTTTACTGCTGCAGGGTTTGCACATGGGGAAAGATGTTGCTTGCTCTTCGACACAGGCTAAGTTGCTTTGGACTGCTTAACCCCTCTGCAAAGATTGGGCATTTTGCACCTGTACTGCTCCAAGGATCTGCGTCCAGCAGAGTCGAGTACCTCTGAGCATCTGGGTATTCCTTACAATCCGTGACTCACCCAACTGCATTTCTTGTCACTGCTGACATCAGCCCTGAGCCGGTCCCGTGGGAAACTGTCCGTCTTGCACACCCAGCATGTGCCACCTGTTCCTCTGCTGAACACTTCGTGAGCCAGTTGGATTGGATCCCTGAAGGCACTCTAGTTGCTCACTGCTCTTCCAACACTTTGGACAAACCCCCGCTTTCCAGATGGAAAGATTATGAGGATAGTGCTATTTTCATAACTTGCTGTGGAAAACATGGATGGACCTCCGAGTTGTAAATGAGAAGAGAGGAGAACGCATGAGTTTTTTCCTGGCATTTGGGAAGCCTGACAGGAGGTTGGAGCCGGGTGGGGGTTGGCTTCTCCTCCCAGGCAACCAGTGACAGGACAAAAGGACGCAGTCTTAAGCTGTGCCAGGAGAGGTTTAGGTTGGACATTAGAAAGAATTCCTTCACAGAAAGGGTGATTAGACATTGGAATGGGTTACCCAGGGCAGTGGTGGAGTCTCCATCCCTGGAGGTGCTTAAGGAAAGACTGGACATGGCACTCAATGCCATGGTCTGGTTGACATGGTGTTCAGTCACGTGTTGGACTCGATGATCCCCGAGGTCTTTTCCAACCTAAATGGTCCTGTGATTCTGTGGTTTCCAAAGCACAATAATGCAATGTTTGCGCTTCTGAGGAAGGGTCAAAAACCTGTGAAATACATATCAGGATATCTCATTGCTGAAGACCCATTTTGTTAAAATACTGCTCATCAGATATGTTGGTTTTCCTCATTAATAGTAGTTTAATTTGTGCTTAATTTGCTAACAGCTAGAACCATCCTAACTTATCCAAATATTGTTGTTTCACTTAGTGATCACATTTTCACAAACCTCTGGCCTAGCTGTGACTTCTGCAAAGAAAGATTTGATGATCCCATCATGCCCTTTCTTTCCTTTTGCCACAGAGGAGCTGCAGTGCCAGGTCTAGAGTTGCTCAAACCATTCAGCTCTGGTTTTCACACACAAAATGTTCAGGTTTGGTTTGTTTTTCTAGGTGGCTTTTTACTCTGCACTGTCCTGTGCAGGTTTTGTGAAGTGGAAGTTGGGGGATAGGGAGGTGGGATTATTACTTGATGTGTTTCTCTAAACCTGATATGTGAAAAGGGGTTCCATTGGTGCAGGAGGCAACAATGTATTTCATAGTGATCAGCTAATCAGGCTTTTCCAAAGTAGCTCTGGAGCTACAGGGGAAAAAAAAAAAAATTTAATTTGACTTTGTGGTAAATTACTTTGATTTGGGAATGACGTACTGTGAAGTATGTTCGTGGTAGCAGCACAGGCTCCTGCCCTGTGAGATAACCATGTTGCGTATTTCTTTATTTCACACTGCACACAGGGAAACCTCCTGCCTAATTTTTGCACAGTGCAGCTGCATCTCCAGTGTAAGGCTACTGATGTCTGAATTTGCAGGTGATGTAATGGCTTGGGGAATTAAGTCTTATTTTTTCCTTCCTCTTTACCTCCCTCTATTTGCTTTATTTTGTTTTGTGCTATGTGAGCCTTAAGTCAAATATCCCACATACACACTCATCACTGGGGCAGCTTTAAGCACAATCCATGGGCATGTCTGGGCACTGCATTAATACATCTTCTTGTTGTCTCTCTGTAGATTATCCTCTGTTAGTGTAATTCATAACTCCAGCCCTTTGTGTACATGCTTCCATTCTGAAAATGTAATATCACTGCTAATTAAACAGTGGTTTAAGAAGTCAGCTGATAGCGCCTCACAGCATCTAGGAATTAACCTCACCTGGGAGCAAGCTGCTGGTTGAGGCTCAAGTGAAGCTTAGATAAAGGCGGGGAAAAGAAAAGACATCAAAGAAGTAGTCACCACCAAAACCTCATCCTCCACAAATTCTAGGTGTGGAAATGTTTTTCAGCCATAGGGATCCTCCCTCCACAGGATTTCCAAGTAACTATAATCATCAGAATTCCCTCTTTCACCTCCCTCTGGCCTGATTATCTCATCTTTTTCATTTGAACTCGCTTGTTATGAGCAGTACATTCACTCCTCTCCTCTTTATTACTTTGATCCCAAAAAAAGCCTAATTTGGCTCAGATGGTGCTAATTTAGCAGTGTGGGGCTTAGGGACAGCAGTGGCCTGGTGGGCTGCTTTCACCTGTGAACAAGGTTTTGTTCCTAATTTAAAAGATCTCCTTGGCATTTGTTTCACGTGTCCTTTCCTGGAGCTCCCTCAGAGACCATGGGTCCAAACTGGTGTATGCAGAGGGCAGAGCTGTTTTGATACCTGACCAGTGCTCGAAATTCATGTAAATTTTGGGAATCTAATATTCAGAAGCCTCCAACTGTTTGGGGTTTTTTTCAAATTAAATATGCTTCTTAGCAGAAGACATGGAATAAACAACGAAAACACAACCCAAATTAGGCTCATTCTGAGTAGCCTCATGTCAAAATCCAGATACCAGAATCACTAATCACTCTGGCTGTAAATTTTAGGATGTTGGCAGAGCATATATTCTGTGATAAAGAGTATAGTATGGATATACAGCTGAGATAAGGAGGTGATTTAATTCTGAAACAGATAAGCAGGGTAAATTTCAAGGGCTACAAGGGAGTTCATCCAGCTCTGTGGATGGAACAATATCACTCCTGAGTATTATTAATGCACCTCAATCCCTTGTTCTCTCTCCTTTTTTTTCCCTTTTTTTTTTTTTTGTGTTCACAATTCTTAATAATATATTTGGAAACTGATTAAACTTACAAATCAAGACTTGGGGTTAAAGGCAACCTTGTCTAACTATCTTATTATTTATAGAAAGATTATCATTAAATATCTTGCAGAGAAATTCTGAACCACTGCAGAATCTGAGAGTAAAAAAAGTGCAGGAAAAAATGGCTAATGTGTCTACTTTTTAATTAAATGTAAATATAATTTGTAAGGCTTATGGGTTTTAAACAGAGAAAATTTACTCTGTGTAATTTCCTTTCTGGTTAACCTTATAGACAGGAGTGTAAGTAGGGTTATTCAGAAGAATTTTGTAGCTGTTAAGCCAGTTACCAGCTCCAGATCCATTGTTGCAGACCACTTTAGACACATCCAAGGTTTCACCTGAAGTGAAATTTCCTAATTTACAGTGACAACATAGTGATTCTGAGCATCAAAACAAACTTTGTTAAACAACCTGGTTTACAGCTTGTTGGGGATGTCAGCAGATTTTTCATCTTTATTGCTGCAGACAGATAACAAGGCTCTGATCCGGACGTACCTCATGGAACAGCTCAAACACACAAAAGTGAACTCTTGGTTATTTTATTTTAATGTGACAAGTAAATATAGCCCAGTTACAAACACAAAGGCAGGATAAATAGGCCTGACAATACAGCAATGCCTAAATTACTGCCAGCTTAGTATTAAAAGTTCTGTTGTGGTTTCTGGTTCAAAGAGTCCCATAAAAATCAGAGTTAATTTAAAACTTAGCCATCCATGGGAGTATTTCTTATTCACACAATACAGGATCTCTTGCACAGGTCTGTTTATATGCTTCAGCTATGGAGAAATTTTCATTTTCATTTCGGGAAAATATCCATAATCAGTCCAGCAAAGTAATTAAGCACATGTTTAACCATACACTTTATTTAGGCATGTGCCCATTACTTGTCATCATTTCACCTGTCACAGCTTTTGGAGCCAGTTGCTTCATTATTTACTGCCTTTTTTTTTAAAGTAACTAATTCCTGACAAGACTGTGATACTAGGTTACAGTAGATCAAATGCTGTAGAACACTACTGGGTTTTGTACCAGATCGTGATCCAGCCGATATGAAGAGTCCACTAAGCATCACTGCCTAGAGACACTTGAAAGTCCTGACCCTCCTGTGGAATTCCATGTAAATCTTCCCTAATTTCATCAGGAGAGTCACCTGCCAGTCCGTGACAAGCAGGAGGAGTGAAGCAAGGTATGCAACCAGCAGGCAGAGGGTCATTAACCCTAGAGAGACACTATAGGAGATGGAATACAAAGAATTATCAGGCTGATTTACAGATTTGTAGGCTGGTTGTGCAGTGAGCACCCCAGGGACAGTGCCCTCCAGCACAGGCAGGTTTCTCAGTTCCAGTAATGGAAGCTGTTCTTCGATCAGCACTGTCAGAAATGAAAGATGCTTGCACCAAATGGACAGAACAAAACATCCCTTTCCAACCCATATTCAGTCAAGCAATTGCTGGCAAAAGAGACCTCTGGAGCTCTGCAGTCTAAGCTCCAGCTCAGAGTAGGGTCAAAACTGAATTCAGACCAGTTTGCTCAGGGTTTGTTCGTCTCAGTCTTGAGAACCTCCAAGAATGGGGATTTCGTAACCTTTCTGGGCCCTGCTCCACTGCCCAGTGAGTCCAGCACCTTTGTGCCATGAGCACCACTGTTCACCTCTAAGAGCAGCCAGGCAGATCTTGGTCCAGCTTTCAGCAGTTTTGTCTCAGCTTTCAGTTTCCTGCTATTCTACAGCTGCCTGCTGTTCCCGTGTACTGCCCCAGCTTTTCCCAAAACCCTGCTGCTGTTGCTGCTTACTTGTAACTCCTAGCTCGCCCTCCAGAGCCCTGCAGAAGCCAAATAGTTCCTAAGTAGGAACTGCTGGCCTTTCCCACACCAGAGACCTTTCCTGGCGCGCCGTCATACGGATAACACATGCTGTGTCTACACTGCCAGGAAGCTGCAATCCAGAGCGCTGCTCCCAGCTTGATCCCAGCAGTTGGGAAGTGGCTGGAGTATGTCTCAGGTCCCCAGAGCCCACTGCTGTGTGTCCTTCTCACCCACAGTGGGGTGGGAAGGGGCAGAAGGTTTGAGGACGTGCTGGCCCTGGCGCAGAGCAGGGTGTGACGATGTGCATACCCAGACCAAAGAGCAGGAAATCTTTCCTACACGGCTTATTTTACTGTAGCTTCTGTGCCCAGAAACACGCCAGGGCTGGCACCAGATTAGTCAGAGAAGGAAGGGAGGTCTGGCAGAGATGGATGCTTCACCAAGGATCTCGTGCTGCTCCTTCTCTTAACCTAACGAGCTGGGGCTCCAGGCAGTGGCTTTTGGTGCCTTTCCCTGAAACCAGTGTCTTTTGGAATGAGATCTTTCCTCCTCAGGCTGCACAAAATTGTAAGCCAGGTTCTCCAGGCTTGGTGCACCCTTGCCCTGCTGGAACTTTACCAATGGGGGGAAGCCAGGCCTCACCAGCCTGGCTGAGCTCTACAAGAGCTCTGCTCTGGCCCGCCTCATGGCAAGAGGGCCTCCACAACGGTTGCTCTTTCTCCAGACCTCCTTCTACCAGGAGAAGAAGGGAAAATCTCCAGCCCAGGCTGCAGAAAGTACTGAAAAAGTCCTTTTTCATATCCTGCCCTCTGAAGGAAGCAAGCAGAAAACTGCTTTGAGGAGTCACCGATAGTCTCTGTCCCGCTCAGGAAGGCTCTGCCACAGAATGAAACACCTTTTCTCTCCAAGGAGCAGGGAGCCAGGACACAGAAAGGCAAGTCCCAGCTGCTTGTCTGGAAAGACCAGCAGGGCTGTTAGGAGAAGGAGGAGGAGGGTGTGGGAGAGACAGAGGCTAGCCTGTGATCTGGGTGTGAAAGAATCCAGATTTGAGCAGGATCAATAAAACAGTGCCAAGGCTTGTGACGGAGGGAGCAGAGAATAGGATGGTGGAGAGTAAAAGAGAAGTAGCCCCCCTACAGCTCCTGAGAAGAGAGGGGTAGGTAAAAAGGGAGCTCCGATAGCACCAGGCCCACAGGAGACTCAATGGGTTGTCTCATTATTATGGTGAACAGAGAGAGCTCATGAGCTGGGAAAGATAGGAAGCTTTTATTTATTTTTTTTTAAAGAGCACAGCCTCTAGGAGGGTTTTTGCAGCTCAAACGCTTTTATTTTGTGCCAATTACTTATACAGGGTCTGCATTATTCCAGTAATCAGCCTAAATGAAAGTCAAACATGAAAGATTCCTAACAATGAGCTAATTGGAATGCCATTACCATTTAGATTTAATAAGGTATTTGTAATAATAAACTTGCCTCAGTCTATAGAGTTGTCTTATTCCTGCTCACATCTTGCGAGAGTGTAAGGGCTGACATTTGTCATTCGTTCTGCAAGACATTGGATATAACCTTCAAAATGTTTTAGTCTTGCAGTGCTCAGTAAATGTCAGGGACGGAAACAAAATCTATAGCCTGCTATTGTTCTGGCTGTGTCAAGCTCAGAGTTAACAGGAATTGCGCTAAAGCTCAACAGTGGATTATATCCCACATATCTTTCTTTATTTGCAGTCCAAACATCTCGCGGTTTAGAATGAGTTACTCAAAGTCCTCTTATGTAGCTTCATTCATTATTTGCATTGAGGTCTTGCTGAGGAACTTCAGTCCAGTTCCAGCATTGCCAGGTACTACACAAGCACCGAGAGCCTTGCATAGCTTAAGATCTAAGTAATTAAGTCAACACAGGCTCTATCTTGAAGCAAAGATGTCCCATCTACAGAGGTAAAAGCTAATTAGAGCTCCATGCACAGCTACTTTCGAGAATCGGTCACAGAAAAAAAAAAAAGGAAAAAAAAAAGGAAAAAGAAAAAATTTCTTGCTTTAGGTTTCTGGGTGAGCTGTTTTCACAGAAAGCACATGTGAGCTCAAAGACTTGGTCTCACTGCGCAGCTAGGGAAGTTTTATTCAACTGTAGTTCATACCACAAAAGCGAGGGATAATCTTGGTAGGTATTTCTACTACTAGGAAGGAAAAGAGCTTGGTACTTCGTGCAGTCTGAGGGGATTCCCTTAGGAACAGACTGGAAAGGCAGAGGTTCAGCAGGTGTGTGTGTGTGTACATGTGGGAAGCATAAGGATAAAAAAAGACAAAGAGTCAACAAAAGACTCAAGGCAGCACGGATGATACAGAAAACAGCACGGTGGGGGCATTCTTTAAAACCATGATATCGCTTCTCCCTCCCTCTTTCACCCCAGAAAGATGCTACAGATATTTCTCCACCCCCTAAAGAGACCCAACAAGCAAGCAAACGGGGCAACAGAATGCTTCATTTCTGTTTTGACAGGAAATAAACCCCACCAAATTTCCTGGTGGTACCTCGGCCTGAGGAAGCATTACCTATCCAATAAACCATGCTGCCATCAGCCACAGATGAATTATGTTCTGCTGACACTCTGTGGTCCCAGCAGCTAGTCCTGAATGATCTGACTCAACAGAAAACTTTGTACAATAGCTCAAATAAACATCAAATCATTGGAAACTGGCAAAGATCATGGAAATTTGGAATGTTCCTTTCTGAGGACAGTCTTTTAATACAATCCGACACTGGGGATTCAGCTGAACATTTATAACGTCCAGGAAATTCTAGGCACAGTTGGTAAAATGACCAATTCTCTTATAAACCTACTTTTTTTCCCCTCAAAACTGTGTGTACTTCATGCCAAAAGGTTTTTTCAGACACATAAGCCAACAGTCAGTGGCCTTAAGTTAACCATATGCCTGAGCACTGTGCTGCATTGTTGGAGAAGAGCGAGGAAGCATGAAAATCAATAGCTTCCCTGTATGTTTTCACAGAAGACAGTTTGGCTAAGAGTTAAAATCTGAGCCTAAAATTCAGACTTTCTTGCTGGTCTGGTTAAATTACTTTCTCTTTTTCTGATTCACTTCATACATTAGGAAAAAAGTGATGCTTGTTACTTAGATCACAGCAATGTTGTGGAGCTTAATTTTTTGAGAGGTGTTTTGGGATCCTTGTATGAAAAGCGCTATAAATACACACATTCTTAGTACTATTTAATTTACTTCCTTTACAAGTCCTTTGAGCCAGCACATGTTGCCAAAAATGCAATATTCTCTAAGATGTCTTTTCTTCTTATATCTGTCTGGAGTCCAGGACATATCCCAGCCTTATAAAGCATCCGATATTGATGTATCCACATGCAGTGTGTGTATATATATAGCTAATACCATCAGATGGGGTTTTTTTCTCCACACAGGAACCCAGGCTTGCTCAGTGTACAAGATGGACGTGCTTAGCCAATGAGGCAGCTGTTCAGGTTTTATTTTTGTGCTCATTGTTTGCTGTGCAGCCACATGTCTCCTGGAGTGCATGCCATCCAGCCTTCGGAGTGAATCAGACAAGGCTCCACCATAACTCACTCACTTGGAGTATCCAGCTCCGCCCTGCTCCCTGTTTGACATTCATATGTGATCATGTATTCAGGGACTGCAGCATAAGAAGGCTTTAACTGTCATTTCCAAACTTCGTTGTTTAGCCTCAGATTTTCCTTATGTGGGAGTTTTTACTGAGAATCCCTAGGGATGTAAAACTTTGCAGTATCAAAATAATTCCCTGAAAGTTGCATCACGCTGTGCGACAGCATCAGTGTCCCGCAGATAGGAGGACATCTGTACCTGAGCACCAGCTTGTCCCTTTTCTTGCCCGTCTGAAAGAACAGAGATACTTTCAGGGCCGCTGCTGGTTTGCTCTTCTGCATTGTGTCATGGAGCACATGCCAAATATACTTTCATTAACCTTCCTAATGAAGTTTGCAGCAGATCTGCCTGTGCAAGAAGAGATCGACTTTTCAGTGTTTGATAATAATATTATCACCTGTGCATGCCCCTCTCTGAGAGAGTTGGGGGAAGATGTAGAAAGCATCACCATTTTTTATATTCCCCGGAGTTTTGGAGTTAAGGGTTTTCACACATTTTACAAAAGGACTTTGTTCCTTGCTTCTATTGCTGGAGATTGTACAGACATCTTTAAAGTTCTCTAAGTTGGCCGGGCTCACAACTGAGTAGTTGAATATGTCCTGTAGTCTCTAAATAGAACAATGCAAATAACTTTTACTGGCTAACCAAGAAATTTGAGACTAGACTAGGGGAATAGAGAAATTTGAGTTTAGGAGCAGCCTGGAGAAGTACAGAGAAATCACAGCAGGGGACGCAGAGCTCCCTTCTTTTATATCTTCAAACACATATGAGGAGGTGGCAAGAAAGCAGCAATTTATGTACAGACAGAACAAAAGGCCAGGGGCTTTATCTTTCAAAGGTTTATACACACTTATCTTTAGACTTATGATTAGCCCCATTAATTTTGGTAGTACCTTGGCTTCAGGAGGCTTCTGAGCATGCAATATTAGACTATTTCATTAACATGCACTGTGTTTAACTGCTGCAGAGAGCAAACTCCAGGAGTTAACAAAATATGCTGCAGAGGGTCATGGGCTCAGCAATTACTGCAGGCAGTGCTGGGCGGACAAGATAGTGTTGTCCCCTGCTTGGTAATATATGATATAATTAATGTTTATCCAAGTATAGGTGGTATTTTTACATCTCAAAGTCCCCAAGTTTAAATCAAAGTTGAAAGGGGAGCTACAAGAGAGTTGGAGAGGGAGTATTTACAAGGGCATGTAATGATAGGATGAGGGAGAACAGCTTCAAACTGAAATTGGATAAGTTTAACTTAAATATTAAGAAGAAATTATTTACTGTCAGGATGTTGAGGCACTGGAAGAGGTTGCCCAGAGAAGCTGTAGATGCCCAGTTCCTGGAGGTGTTCCAGGCCAGGCTGGAAAAGACTTGGAGAAACCTGGTCTAGTGGAAGGTGTCCCTGCCCATGGCAGGGGGTGGAATGAGACAAACTTTAAGGTTCCTTCCAACTCAAACCATTCTGTGATTCTATGTAGACAAGAGGAGGATGCTGGAGAAGAGAGGGGAGAATGGGGCAAGTCCCGCAAAAGTTAGGGCAGGAAAACACCCAGAGAAGTGCATCCACACGAGCTGAGTGAGCTGATGATTTGGAAACCACGGGAGTTAGGCAGTGCTTGTCACAGCACCCCTCTCACCCAAGCACGAGGCTGTCACAAAGTGGAGCACCAGGGGATGCAGAGAAGCAGGCAGTGGTTTTGCAAACACTGCCACTGCAGGTGCCTTCTCCAAACTGTGACTGTCACTTCATGTGTCCCCTGTCCTTGCCCCACTTCCATGCCCAAGGTATCCCCTGCCTTTTGACACCCCATTCCTGAGAGGATGGCACATCTCCATTCACAGCCCGCGTGCTGCCCCACCACATTGTGCCCATTGCACTGAGCAGGGGCAGTGCTCACATCTGGAGTGTCTGGGTCCTTCACCACAGCCCCCACATCCTCAGGATGGCCCCAATCATCTGTCCTTACCTTAAGAAGCACAATGGAGCCCACTATTCTGACTGGAGCCTCTAGGATCTCTTCTAATATAAATAGTAATGACTATAATTATTAATCATTACTGTGATTATATGATTATAATTAATAATCATAATAATGAATCATTATAATTATTCTACTAAATGGCAAGCCCTGCTTCCTCCAGCGAGCTTCAGAAGCACAAAGAACAAGCTGTTGTGTATATTTAAGGAATCTCAAACACTTCTGTAGTTACAAGTCCAAGCGTCTCTATTTGTTTTAAGGACTTCCACTTCGTATTTAATTTGGAAATTTACAGCTGCCTTGAATTGTGACCAGTGGAGGTGCTGCTACCACATGCAAGGTCCTTTGCTTAAAATCCAGCAGAATCGTGAACAAACAGAGATTGGAAAGAGGAAGGAATGTGCATTTGGATATTACTTGAAGGATGGAGAGCCAGATCTGCCTTATATTTCATTTTTCCATCTTGGATTTATAACTGAAAGTAATTCAATTAATCGAAGATCATTTTCAGAAAGACAAAGTAAAGCAGCAAATGTAAAGGCTGCAGGCACTTGAAAGACAGATGGTTTGACATGCCCTGTCACTTGGGTCTTGGGATCCACGGGCACAACTACTTTGGTGCTATAAGCTCAGGACAAGGAAGGGGAATAGATGAAAAAATATTAACACGATTTTAAAATGGCACTTAAAGTGCAGGAATTTTGTCCCTTGATGATATGCATGCCCCAAACCCAGGTGGCTAAGATATGCTAACTGTGAGCCTCTGTGCTTTATATGAAATACCTGAAATCTGGTCAGGAGCACGTGGCTGCTCCATGCCTTGTGGAAGAGGGTGTGGAACAAGTGCCCTTGGGAAACCTGCTGGAGTCACTGTATATATTCCATAGTTACCTCTGGTTACTGGGCTGCTGTGAGTCACTCCTTCCCAAGCACAAAGAAACTGATCTTGCAGAATGTAAAATCCACCCAGGAGATGTCATTGTTTAGGTTTAGCATCTCATTCTGGCGTGTTCAGAAGGGGCACTGGATGGGCATAATGACAAAGTGGAGGAATCCCGTCATGTTTTTAAGATAAAATGTTTGCTAAGGTTTAGCTGATACGGTTTGATTCACTGCTAGTGACCGTAAAATCTCATTATCCTTTGCTGTAGTTGGGCACATGTGTTTGAGACTGTGTATTTCTGAATTATTGCAGCAATTACTCTAATGAGAAGGGCGCAGTTCGCGAAAGAGCTGCTCTCACCACTTCCACGTGACTGAGTGCAATGATGATATGTGAAAACTTTTGCATTGCTTCTCCGTATTTTTGACACATTTTGGAAAGAAAGGAGTAGGAAAAGGGCCTGTCTCTGTTTGTGTGTCAGGATTGTCCCAGCACAGAGTTCTACAAAGTTAGTTACACTAACAGAAGGTGAGCACAGACATGCATCAGCTCCTCTGTAAGCAAATTAAAGAAAGAAATCAAAGCTGATAGATAGGAACATTAAAGAGGTCATTTGGACTACTCCTAACCAATGAAGTCTACTTTAGGTGCGCACTATTTTAAGATCAATAGGTGGTTCTAGAATTTCTGCAATCCCCTTGCAGTGGTAACCTGTCTAGAGGCAGGGGACACTCGAGGGGCAGGGGCAAATGCATCCTCAGCCACCTTGTGTAGCAGTTCAGCCACTACCCCGTGTGAAGCAGGACCATTCCTGCTGCTGTTTGTGCTTCTTTTCAGAGAAGATGGAAACTTACCAGCTTAAAAGAAGGAACTGAAGAGATAAGTAACTAATATGGCTTAATTATAACAACAGCTCTCAGGTCTGAACTTGAAGCAGAATGCAGCCATTATTTACCATATTCCTATTTGCAGTGGCTGATAGGCACTAGATACTGTATGAAAGGAATAGAAAAATGAAGGCATAAATCCTGAAGGTTTTTTAGTGTCTAATTCCATCAGCTGCTGTCTAGAGTCAGGCTTATGAGTTTCTGTTGAGAAAGTAGTGTTCCTTCAGGGAACAGTCCTGAGAAATCCCGAGTGAGCAGCCGATAGCGGGACTGACACCCACTGCCTTCAGGCAGGACGGGTTTTCAAACCCCACGCTCTGAGGTGGTGGGAGCACAGAGATGAGGCCTGGGGCAGTCAGAGCTTCTTCAAACAAATACGTGGATGTATAAATGATTTAATTACCAGACTGTTTAGGAGAATTTCTAATCTCTCTTCAACCACTCGTACTGACATCTCTGATGTGTGATACCATTTAGATTGAAAAGAGAATCCATTTAAAGCCTAAATACTCCAATTACTTTTTTAGATGCCTGGGAGCAGCTCAGAGTTTAAGCACATGATGCTCTTAAAACCCTACTAAAATAGAGGCCATGGGGCACGGGGGGAGCAAAAGAATGTTAAAGTACATTATATTTTGAAGTATGTGGTTTTCAAACTGACATGACCGAGTTTTTAACTAGAAGTGTAACCTAATACAGGTCAAGGTTTCCAAACTGAGGTGTGTATCATGCCAGATACATGCAAGCAAAAAAAAAAAAAAACAAACCAAAAAACTGGGGCAGTCCAGCTCCAACCCTCACTGTGAGACAACCTCCTGTGAACGTCTGGCAGTTCCTTGCAGGAACCAGGAGGTCCCAAATGCTTCTCCCAGCCTCCCTTCAAAATCAGGCTTGCCAAGCGCTGTGTGGGCTGCTAGTCAGCACGAGGTGAGTTTTCCTGCAAATGCAGCTTGAATACATTGTGGAGGGAAGAAGACTTTCGAACTGATTCTTACACATCCCTTGAAGCTGCCAGTTAGGTTTTGTGATTCACAAATTTGCTCTCTTGTTATAAACAAACATTTCTTTTCATGATAGTGTCACGGGGACCAGGCTTGAGAACCTCCCTGTATTTTTTTCCTTTATTCTTGGCATATCAGTACAGTTGAAAGACACACACTCCTGCCTCCTTATACGTCTTGCCAAGCCACAACCACAAACCATCCTTACAACCCCAAAGCACTTTTGGCAGTTGTGACACAGAACGTATGGCTCATGTGGTAAAATGTGCTGGCACGTTCCCTGCAGGCCCCATCCAGCCATCACTTATGTGGAGAAGTTGATGCCAGATAGCAGCTGTTGTGTTGAGGCTGCTCAGTATCACGCTAATCAGTCCTGTCTCATCCTTTCTTTCCCCTTCCCTGTCTCCACCTGCTGTTTTCTTTTCCTTCTAATTTTTTTACTTCCCTTTTTCACATCTTAGATTAAGACTGGAAGTGCTCTGGGGCAGGGACCGTGATTTTGTTCTGCATTTCTGTCTCTTGCCACGGAGTCTGCTTGCCTGGCACAACAGCAGTGCAAACAGTAATGCCAAATCATACAGCTGGTGCCCAGCGATCCCCGGCAGGTTACATGGTGAGTGACCTGAAAACTGACTGCTGTGGGTAAGAAACACAGCTCCAGGGAAGCTTTTAATGAACTTTTTGAAGGTAATGTAGCACTGCTTTACCTGTCTGAAAGTATTTGTACAGCAGAGGTCTGACCGGTTATTTATCCTGTTCTGACTGCCTGCATGTGTTGTATGTGTTTGTTTGGTGGTTGCTAATGCTTCTGGTCTGAATTGCAGGACGTGTTTATGGCTCAAGAAAGTTGCCCAACCGAAAGCCTTAAGGGAATAGTTTGCTCGGAAATAGTGGCGCTCTGCATCTTCTCCGGGAGATGTCTGACAGCAAGAATTGTGCTTGGAACTGAAGGCAGAGCTCACCCTTGGTTTAGGTGCAGTCTCAGTTGGATACAACTGAAGGGGAAGGATAGGTTGGAGGGGCTGTGTCCCTGAGACCACTTTATCTTTCCATTCATTTTGGTGAGCTTCCCTGACTATTGGCAGGTTTTGATTAAGGTGAAGGAGGAAGCTGCTGTTCCTCACTCCTTCTCTGAGACTCTCCAGCCTAAGGATAACAAATGAGGAATCAGTGTCTGTTGGAAAAGCCGGAAAAATCAAGGTACTGATCTAAATACATCTGTGTATCATCTGATGTGACTGATTTCCTCTGAGGTGTCAGTTTCCTTTCTTCATTTCGACTGCAGATACAGGTTATAAAGCCTCATGGTGAGAAAGCGAATTTAGTAGTAAGCTCCCTCCTCTGAGCTCACATGGCCATTTTTTTGATGACTTGGTAACTATTTAATTGTTCTAAGTATGAAAGGAGATTTTCTGTAGGAAGTATTAACAAAGCATTTTTCACAGTGATGCAAAAGCTCGGAGAGTAAGTGTTGCAATGTAATTCCTAAATTGCATACACGCGACACCTTCACTGTGGCTGCACATCCTGCTTGTCCTCCTGTGATTTGCTTTTTGACCTTCTTGGTGGTTCTGCCTCTGTGCTGGATAATGTACAGTGCTGTGTGACAATGCACATGTTTCAGGCTGTAGGGAAAAAAATAAGATGAGAAATACTGTCTGAGAGCTAAATACAATCATTATATCATCATGCGATGCGGTTTAATCTTGCACTCTGAGTACCAAGAGACATTTTACCACTGGCTTAATCCAGGGCAGAAAACAGTTCATAATCAGTACATTCGAGTTAGGAGCATCCTTTTGTCCTCAGCTTCACCATTTCTTACCTACTATTTACTGCAGTGTTGATACTTCCTTTTTTGGCTTTTTTTGAGGCACAGACCCTTGCTTTGCCCCCTTACTGAGACTGCTGTGCCAGGGATTGTCAGCTGTGCACTGAAGAAGAGCCTGGCACAATTGATCCTGAGTTCTTGACAGGGTACACTAAATGTTATTGCAAAGCAAATGAGTAATCCACAACTGAACCCTCTTCCAGGAAGGCTTCTAGATGCCAGAGTATGAGTTCCACTGAACTGTGCATGACTGCAGTGACCAATGCAGAGATGAGATTCATGAGAGCTGCTGTTCTTCAGGTGTCCTGGATGTTCATACACAGCTCTAACGCAGAGTGGATACACAGCTGCCAGTAATTCCCTTCTTTCTCCCTGCCTGTCCATTTTAGGGTGTCCAAAGCAAGCTAGAACCAGTCCTGGACAAGACAAACACTGCGTTTTCGAAGAGTTTCCTTCCCCACAGGGAGTCTTTGCATCTTCTGCTCCAAGCGAGGTCAGCCACAAGTGGGCACTGTCCAGCTGCGGCTCCCCGCAGACCGGAGTAGGCACAGGCACGAGCGGGCCGGACAGCTCAGGGAGAAGGGATTTACTCCCGGCGCTGGGCAGAGCTCTCTACACGAAGTAAAACAACGCTCTGGGGGCGATTCGAGGGTGGCCGGTTCCGCTCACGCTTTGCGAAGCGTATGTTTATATGAGATGTCCCGCCCATGGTAGCAGCGATAATGAAATGGTATTTAAACACAAATGATGCTCATTTCTTTGTCAGTTTGAAAAGCAGTTGTTTCTGGATTTGCTTCTCTCGAGCACACACCCTGCGTGCTACGCTGGACGGCTCTGCCTTTATCCTGACTTCTTTCCAAGTGCTCATTCCTCTGCAATTCCGAGTGTGCCACCTGAAGCTCAGGCTTCTGTTGGGGTCTGTCCGCATAGGTTATACCGTTCACCATCTATTGGAATTCTCCCGTTTACCAAAGCTGTAATATTTTAGCCAATATTAGCATTTCTAGCAATTAAAGCTGCCACATAGTTTAGTCAAAGACGTGATTGTGCTGTTTGCTGCTGTCTCCCATCAGGAATTTAGTTGCCTAAAACTTTCCGTGCTGCCCAGCAGAGTGGAATGGGCTGTTGACGGCTATGCCCTATTATTTTTTTCAACTGCGCTGGGGTAGATATGGGTTTGGTAGAATATTTTCACAATGAATTGCAAATGATCCCATGCAGCTATTCTTTTCTTCTCGGCAAATATTTTCCATCTCTGGTCTCCAAACAGTTAAATGAAAGACAGCCAGTAAAATGGAGATGTCTTTAATCCTGGGATAGGCAATTGCAAACACAATAGAGGACACTAACCTCTTTTTATTTCCCATTTAGGATCGGGAGGTGAAAAGTCAATATTCCTCTGTGAGACGCATCCAGCTAAACAGATGCTGAACCGCATGTGCTCGTTTTAGTTCACTCTGCAAGTTTACGGAGAGCAGAAATATTTACGCACCGAAATAAGTCCCTCACCCCTTCCAAACCACAAACTTGACTTCCAGCCTAGGCGACTCCAGCGCGTGGTGCCTGCACCGCTGTTTTAAAGCGTGTTTACCTGTATGGCGAGACACCCCGCCCCGCTGCGAGAGACCCCGAGTTCCCACTTCCCACGGCTCTGGGGCTCTGCAGAGGCGGGCAGGGCCCGGGCCCGGGAGATGGTGAGGCCAGAGGGAGCTCAATCCGCGCAATTTTGCAAAATGGCCTCTTCTGATGGCGGGGGCAAAGCCTCTTGTTGAAGGTGTTTTCAAACGGACAAGTGGCCGTGGTGTTTCCGTGCGCCGGCCAGAGCTGGGGGTGCTGGGGAGCGGAGGGGGAGGCGCTGAGGGGGATAAGGGGATGTTCCGGCGGACCCCCTCCAGACGTGCCGTCAGTCCCCCCTTGCTCACGCACCCCCGGGCCCGCAGCCGGGCTGGGCTCCAGCTCGGCCGCACACGACGCCTCGCAAGGGCTGGAGCATCCGCAGCCACCCTGCCACCAGGTCCCTGCCGCAGGGTGCCCGGAGGGCCGGGAAATGAGTTTGGCTTCGGGGACGTGGTGGGGACAGCTCGTAAGTCACCGCGGGGGTCGCGGGTACGTTTAAGCCTGATTTTTTTATTCATTATCACTAGTTCTTGCCCTTTAGTTTCTTCCCTCTGTGGCTTTGCCCGACTGTGCCAGAGCTCCCTGCCGTGCCCCCCAGCTCAGGTTTGTGACAGAGATCCGCCCCCGAGGTCAGCGCTGCCGCCCGCTCCGCGCCCGCGGGGCGTGTGAAGCCCCGGGCCCGGTGCTGCCCGGCGGCCTGGCTGAGGGCGCGGGGGACAATGGGGAGCACTTTAAGCGCCGTCTGCTGAAGAAACATAGCCGGGCGCTGGTACAATGGGCTATTTTCCATCAGGCGTGTAAAGAATGGTTAGCTGATGGCTTGAAAATTCAATTGAATACCTTCACGGACCTAAGTATAAATATTATTTTTTAAAAGAACAATACGTAATTAAAAACCAATATTTAACAACTTAAACGCCTATCCTCTAGGAAATAACAGCCTTTCTTCACAAAACCTCCGAGATTGACTTCGCTTCCTCCTGTAAAATGAGGCCAGATTTAATTCTCCAAAGATCAGTGAGATCAAGTATTTCAGTGCTCAATTTACAGCTCCGGGGTATGTGGGACCCTTTCCCAGCTATCTGGGTAGGCTAGGAAATAACTCGGGGAAGGAGGAGGGGGAAAGGAAGGAGAATTAATTCCCGAACACCGCAGTAACACCTGTAGTATTTCCTTGACTAAACGTCACGGCGGCGATCGCCAGGAGCGGGTTTCTCTGCCACGGTCAAATCGCGAGCAGGAAAACAGCGCAACTCTTGCAAACAATCAAATAAACAAACAAACAAACACATTGAGTTTGCTCGTTTGAGAGAAAGCGCCCTACGTTGGGAAGATCGCTTCGCGGAGCAATTCGGTACCGTCGTGACACCAGTGGAGAAGCAGGCGAGGTACCATCTGCCAGCTCCGTAAACATCCTCGCCTGTGGATGCGTGGGGTTGTTCGTTCGGCTGGGAGGAGCGAGCTCCAAATAAACGTGCTAGTTTCACTGAAACCTTAAAAAAATTATATAGAACACATTACACTGACTCCGAGGGTCCCCACTGCCCCCCGAGGGTCGCGTACTGCTTCGCCACCGCAGCGCCCGGCTCCTCTCTGCAATGCCAAACCGCGGCCCGGCTGCAACCTTCCCCAAATCCTCCAAAAGTTTATCCTCTTCCTTCCTCGCTCCCTTCTTCCTAAATGCAGCGAAAGGGAAGACAAGCCACCCCTGCTAACCTCCCAGGGAGGTGGGAAGAGGAGACCAGGCGGCCTTTCTCCCTGCCTCCGGCCCCCTTCTTCACCACCCTGCCCTTGCCCGCCACGGTGCCTCCGCTGCCCGCTCTGCCTATGCGGAAAACTGCGGGAAGCTGCCGAAAACTGCGGGAAGCTGCGGCCAGCGCTGCCCTTGGCTTGGCTGCGCTGCGCTGGGGCGCAGGGAAGCTGCAGAGCAGATTTTCAGCAGCGAGGCTCTGCATCGGCACTGCCTGCGGAGCAGACCCCTCGCAGCCGCACGCACTTCTTCCCACAAGGAGATCCAGGCTCCTGCCCTGCCTTCACCATCCGTTGCCTTTGGCTGTGGGGAGCATTCCCTCATTCCCTCTCCGGGACACCCGCGGCTCTCGGACGGAGCCTGCCGGCAGCAGTGCGCCGGCCCCTCCCCGGTGCGCGGAGCGCGGTGAGGGACCGGTTGCATTTTCCGACCTGCGGTCAAAAAACCACTTTCTTTACCATAACACTTTTTCCTTTCTTTTCATTTTTATTTTATTTGTTCCCCCGTAACTGTTTGTGGAAAGTGAAAACCGATTGGAGGTAGGTGATTTGTGGAGAGAACCGCCGTGTGCGCGCTCTCTTGCCCATATGGAGAAAATTATCCCTCAAGTTCAGACTTTGGTTGGATCGCAGCATCAAACAGCGCAGACCTGGCGGGAGTCGGGAGAGGGGGTCACTTTCGATTCCCGGCTGCTACTCCTGCCGGCTGTACGGCCGGAGAGAGGAGCGGGGAACCGTGTCCCGGGGCCGCCGCAGCTCCCCGGGCCCCCTCCGTGCCGCACCCCGCTCCGTGCCCGGCCAGCACCGGCTCGGGGCCAAGTCCTGCCCGGGCGGGAGCTGCCGGCGCTCTCTGCCGCCGGCCCGTTCGCTGCTCCCACTCCTCTCCTGGCATCGGCCATTCCACCCGGGCCTCACACCGACCGCTGCGTCTGGATGCTGGCGGAGAGATCTGGCGGCTGTGACGGGCTTGACCGAGCAGCACGGTCGGTGTCCACCCGCAGCGCCGTGCCCGCCCGCGGAGCAGGGTGCGCGCAGGCGGGCGCCGAGCAGTGACTCCCCTCAGCAGCCTGACCTTTGAGGTGTTCTTGCGGCGATAAGAGCCGGACAAGAGATGAGCGACCTGCATTACCCCAGGGGAATGGCCAGCGAAGCGACGCGGGGAAATGCAGCACCTCTGCACAGGTATTCGCTCATCTGTGCACTGCACCGAGGTGAAGTTTTCTAAAACTCCGAAAAAAGCCTTTTCCCTATTTTGTTTCCGTTTCAGGGAAGAGAGAAAGACAAAAAATTAGTTTGTGAAAGCACTCTTAGTTCGGAGCTAATCTATGGAAGAAGTTGTCGGATGGAAGCAAGGTAACGGAGCGGCAACCCAATGGAATCACGCACGCAGTTTAAGCAAAAGCCCCCGTGTCTATGTTTGACATACATTATGCATGTAAAAAAAGCAACCCCGGGCTTCGCAGGCCTGGAACATCCAGAGAAACCGCTAATTTTGCTTTAGGAGTTCTGTTTTATTACACTCTGTATGACTTCCACAGCCCACACATCTCTGTGAGCTTGAATAGTTGGGAACATATTAACAAATGAAGGAATTCAATGAAGTTATGTGTTTCACAGCTGGATACTTATATTCTTATTCCGGGATGCAGCTACAAGAAATTACGTATTTGAGGTACTCGGAAAAAAAGCATGAAAAAAATGAAATACGTATTAATTAGTGTCCTCAATGACACTTCAATGTGCTAATATTTAGTTACTAAATTTTAGAAGCTTGGAGAATTATTTGGGAATTGTTTGGTCTCTTTCGCTGCGAGATCCTTGTGCCTCATGCAGGTCACTAGGAGAAAGATAACTCGGGTGGATGGAGGGGCTTGTGGAGAGATGCAGAGAGAATCACTCTGAAAAACCCTCTGCTCTTTTGCAAACTCAAATTTCCCCAGAGGATGGACAAGAGTTGACACAGGCACACATACAAAATAAAAAAAAAAAAATTAAAAAACCACCAAAAAACCCCCAACCCGACCATGGAGCAAAGGGAGGAGAGGGAGCTGAGTCCCAGTAGAGCTAACTTCCTTCCAGGCTCGCCCCAAGCCAGGTGAGGAGGTACTGGAAAATAGCGACGACCTGCTCCCGGTTGCCCAGAAAAACTCTTCGTGAATTGAAAAGCAAATTTAGGCTGGTCCGCGGGATCGGGCTATCTAGGAGCAAGTTAAAATGGAATAATCCACAAAATTGAATGTCTGAACGAGAAACTAAAAGTATCTCAACAGTGACCAAAAAGTGCCAAACAGAACTCGTGGTAAATTATAATGGGATTTTCTGTTTCCCCTTAGAAACAAAGCTTTTGCTTTTGAAGATATGATTTAGTTTGCTTCTCCCCGCTTCCCCATCCCCGTACGGACAGCGGTGAGCTCAGTCCAGACGAAAGTTTAGGAAAGTTTTTAACTACAGCCCCCTCCTCGGGCGGGATCTCTCCCGCCGCCAAGTGTCTCTGCCTCCCCTCGGCCGCTCCTGGCCGATGCTGGGGCTGCGGTGCGGGACCTGCGGGGCCCCGGTGTGGGGCCTGCGGGACCCCCGGGCAGGACGGAGCCCCGCGCCTGAGGAAGAAAAGCACCGCACAGACGGGGAACCTTCACTGTGGTCTGAGATGGGATGGAGAACGAGAAGACCGGAGCCGGGGATTCCAGGCAGCTCCGCGCCGTGCAGAGCGGGGCGCCGAGTGCTGCGAGCCCGCGGGGTCCCCCCGTGTCCCCCCCGCCCCGCTCAGGACAGTGAACGTCCCGCCCAGGTGCAGAGCGGGGGTTTGTTTCGTGGACACTGAGTTTCTGTTTTGGTATGCATCGTATTCCACTAAGAAAAACAAGCACCAGGTGGAAGAGCATGTCCCGCACGTTCTTCCCACGCAACCTCCACATCAGTGGAGGCTCGGACACCTTTTCGTTCCCGTACGAGACGAGTGGTTTCCCATGGGATGTCCGGAGCGTAGACACCTGCAGCCCCTGGCTGGCCTGCAACTCTGCCTCTGCTTTCAGCTCTTTTTTTCTTTTCATTTTCTTTTTTTTTTTTTTTGATGAGCCTGACGAACTTTCATCAAGGAAGAGCCCCCGTGGTTGACACGGGCTCTCAGAAACCCACAATTTAGGGCTTGCCCAGGTAGCCGGTGCCGGGCAACACCCGTGTATCTGGCGTGAATTCAGCACCCAACAGCTGGAAACTGGCTGTAACTCACTCGGCGGTACCGCACCGCCGACAAGCCAGCGTTTCCGAGCCCACGGGAGTCCCCACAGGACCTATTCCTTCGGGGTAGAGCCCGCAGGTCAGCCGGACAGGCGCGCAGGAAAGACAGGCGCCTTTTCAAAGCCCTCTCGCCTGTATCGCATCACGCACGAGAAGTCGCAGCACACGGCGCGGCACAAGGCAAGATTTTGATGGAAGCGGGAAAATAAGTTCAAGGGCTGGATGCAGTGCTCGGATCCAGCTGCTGAGGTGGCTGCCCAGGAGGGACAGGTTTCAGACGCGCTGGTCCCACGGCGGGTAGTTCAAACCGAGCGCTCTGCCAGCTCAGCGAGGAGAGTTCGGAGTGCGTGTGCGCGGACGTGTGTGAATACACACGCGTAGAGCTTTCTGCGTGCACGCTGCGCCCCTCAAAACAGAAAAAAAAAAAAAGAAAAAACCCTTTAGGGCTCGATTACTTTTATTAACAGACACATTAAGCGGCCTTAATGCTCCTGGCGGCTTTCTGACGGGATCGGGGAGCTCAGGAGCGGCCGNCGGCCCGGCCGCACGCACTCTCAGTGCCGCGCCGCTCACCGCGCCCGCACGCAGCTGCGGGTATTTCCTCCCGCTTCCCCCGCACGTGTTGACGTTTAAAAGGTCTGGCACGGATGGGTATGGGTTAGGGCTTCGCGTGTAAAGCCGGGGGTTACAGATGTCCCGTGTTGCTGGCATTGTATTGGAACCGCGAGTCCGGCTCCCCCGGGACGAAAATAGCTGCGCGGAAGCACGGCGGAGCCGGGCTGTGCAGTGCGCAAGTGGCGCTGGTTCGGGAGGGAGAGGGGACGGGGCCCTGAATTAGCTTCGAAAAAAGAAAAACTAAAGCGACCCTGCCCTCTGGCTGTTCCCGGGTCGGTGAGAGGAATCCGGCCAGCAAGGCCTTTTCCTGGTCCCACTCCCGGTCCTCTGCCGCTGAGATGGGATCCCGGCGGCTCCAGCGCTGGACCGACTGTGCAGAACCGAAATAGAGGGGTGAAATTTTCAGGGCTGCTCTCCTCGATGGGGAGCTCCGTGGGAAGCATCCCGTGTGTCCGTGCCACCCGGGAGCCCAGGATGAGTGGGAAGAGAGGCCCTGTCCACGCGTGGCTCCTGCTGCTCGGGGCCGGCTGCGGATGGAATCCACCTGCTTGGCGGAGGCCGTGGTGCCCGACCCCGGGCTCTCCCGGAGCTCCGCAGCCTGGCCCAGGTCCTGGGTGCCCGGCTCGGCCCGGCCCGGCCCGTCGTTCCTGCCGAGCACTGCGCTTTTGCAAAGGACTCTCAGGAGGCTCAGACACACTGAGTAGGATTTAGGGCGCCCGGAAAAGATTTAAATTAGGCATTTCATCCTCTCCTTTAATTCACTCAGCCCCACGCCAGACACGACCTGCCTAGGTCACCTCTCCTCCCTGCTGTGAGCATGAATCTCTGGGACAGGAGGGAAAGGAGGGAGACGGATCCCGCCTGGAAAAGAAAGTTAAGGGGAGGCTGAAACTTCCTTCACCGCCACCCTCATACCCACGAAAGTTCAGCCTAGTTTAGCCCATGAACAACCGTCTTACCCCGAGGTCCCCGCATCTGAGACCTTCCTCTCCTTTTCTTCTTGGCTCGTCTTTTAAAAGATATTAGTTTAGAAATCCGGAGCTAGTGTCTTTGAGGCCAGCCATGTAATTTGACTGCGAATGTAGCGCACCCCTCCCTCCGAGAGAGGCTGACTCTCGGTGCGCTTGGAGCAGATCGGGGATTGCCGGGAAGGGAGCCCCTGCCAGATTTTCTCCATGTAGACGCCAAGAGGACAGCGAGAGCAGCCGGTCAAGACCTTGGGTAGGAAAAGTTCAAGAGAGGGGCTTCGGGAGGTGTTCCCGGGACAAGCCGGGCTGGAGCACAGCGGCCGTGGCCGGGCCGGAGCTCAGCGGCCGCGGCAGGGCCAGCAGAGGCCGGGGGCTGCGCGGGAGGCACCCACGAGAAATGGCCACGGCGACGAGTGCGAGAATGATACAAAAATTTAGGGAGAAGAGGCAAATTCTGGGAAACGCCATCCCGAGTCCTCTTGGTTTTTGTTCTCACTGTCCCCGGCCTGTTTTATCTCTGACAAAACCCAGGGAAAGCTTGCGTTCTCCAGGCTCTGCTTGCGATTCCTCTGCCTGGATGTATCCCCGCACACACACACACCGTACACACAGATATGTGTACAGAGCACAGAGAGCGAGCAGGGCTCTGACCTCCAGGGTGCTGCGGCCGAGATGACCCCCTTTTCCCGAAAAAAATTGGACTTGGCCGCGGAGAGCTCCCCGCTGCAAGCGCAGCCTCCTCCGTTCAGCTCCAAAACAACGGGACCCCCCTTCGGAGAGGGATTTTAGGCTAGAGGATATTTCCCCGGCGGTAAAGAAGGTAGAGGGAAATTTATCGATCGTTTTGGAGGTTCTGCGTGTGTGAGGTTTCTTTTCAAACGGATATAATTCCTCCCTCCCCAAGTGCTAAATTACTTGATGCAGTTTTCAAAGGAGCCCCGTGATTATGTCAGGATGTCTGGAAAGAAAAAAAAAAAAAAGGGAAAAAAAAAAAAGGAGTTGAAGTTTTTCCAATTCAGATTCATTCTTCAGTCTCGGAGAAGTGTAAATACGCAGATGCAGAACACAGTTCCTCCTAGGAGAAGTAGAAGTTTCTGGGGTTTTTTTCTCTTCTTTTTTTCAATTTTTTTTTTTCCTTTTCAATGCTCTGGAACCAAGACCCCAGTCGAAATCAGCACATCAAACACCCGTAGTATTTAGGGCACTTTCTCATCCTTGCTCGTGTCTACAACCCCAGGTCTTTTCGAGAAAAGGCATAATGACCGCCGGTTGAGGGGAAAAAAGTTGTACGGAGAAGGGGTGAGGGGACTTAGAAAGCTCAGATACTAGCGGTTCACGAGGGGCACGAGTGGGACTGAAGGGAAATCCTTCTCTGCCTTGCTCGGCACCCTCAGCTCAGCGGGGCCGGAGCCCTGCGCTCCGGTGTCTTCGGGCAGGAAAGGTTTTCCCAAATGTGTGAGACCTGGGAGAATGGTAACTCGCAGCAAAATCTGCCCAAAGACTTGAGTTACGCCGCATAAAGCTGTCCCTCACTTCGCTCTGCGCTCGCACGCACGTGTGCCTGTGGATGTCTATACGTGCAGCCGCCCCACGCCTGGAGATCAGATTTACATTTCCTACAGAAAGTGAACTTCTCCCTCCACAAAGTGCACACAGCGCGGGGTACACAAAGGGAAACACGGCCTCAGACAAAGGCGCGAGAACAGCCGCATCTTTGCGTGCCCAACACTGTTTTGTCACTTATATTTAGCCCGTCGATTCGGTATTGTGTTAAAAATATCGGCAAGCTGGGAACAGATGCTTTTAGCAGAGAGTGGGGAAGGAGAACAGAATTCACCTCGCCGTTTACTGGAAACAACCATTTAGACAGCGATTTGTTTTTTAGCATAATTTAATGCAGCGAAGTAACGGATTTTTAGCGTATAAAGTGAAAAGAAAATAGAAAACAAGGTCCGGGAACGAAAGAAAGAAACGCTAGACTGGTTTTAAGACTGCCCCCCATCCCTTGGTTCAACAGAAACATTAATTTACATTAGCAATTCCGCATCTTTAAGATAAATTACACAGCGGCGTAATAGATTTAAAGCACGCCAGATTTTTTTATCATTAATTGTAAATGTGCAAAATACCTGCTGGTACTTCACTTTAGAAGAATGTAATTGGCAAAAATGGGAGGCTGATGAATAGATAATAGATCCTTAACTACCAATAAACAGTAAGCACCAGCCAAGAGTATTAGGATGTGATCATAATTATTCTGCAGCTCCAGCCAATGGGAGGAGGAGAACTCAGCCCTAAAATCATCTCCGGACCCAAAGGTAAACGCGAAAATACGGACAAGGCTGGAACCGGAGACTTGATCCCCTGTCCCGTCTGCGAGAGCTCGGCGTGTCCCAGCTTTGCACGATGCGGCTGCCCTGCGCTTTGTGTTCCGCACCGCGCGGTGCGGGCAGTGCGGAGGAGCCAAGGGGAAATAAATAAGTTCGGAGGAAGAGGACGACCCGTTCTCTCACCGGGACGAAATCTTTCCCAAGCAGGGCATCTCTCCCTGACGCCCCGGGGCCGATCAAGGTAACCTCGCCGGGCTGAGAGTACCCGAGAGGTGGCAGGGAGAGGGGTGTCGCGCTGGCTGAGCAGCCCAACTCCCCCCCGGCCCCCACCAGAGGAGATGCAGGGCCCCCCATCTCCTGTCCCGCTGAATCCCCCCCCGGCCCCCG